>LR749665.1:1451232-1577014 GCA_902729485.2 Mus minutoides | reverse complement strand
CCATTGTTGGGGGGAGGGGAAGCCTAAGACTCCATCAAAAAGTAAGCCAGGCATTTATTTTTCATGCGAGGAGAATTAGCTTCTCCCAGGGATGAGCCCAAATCCTGGCTGTAGAAAAGTGAGCTCTGAACCCATAGGAACAAACAATAAAAAGAAGTCTACAGAGGAACCCATACAGTGTAACCTTTGTCTTCTTACTGGATTATTCGTGCATGTGAGGGAGATTGACCAGTGCAGATGTACAGTGTTTTGTTGCCATCTACTCCCAGAAATAAAAATCTACTGGTAACAAAGATTAGTCACCCGTGAATGATGATGCTTTAGTCAGCCAGCACTGAAGCACACACACATACACACACACACACACACACACACACACACACACACACACACACACACAATTGCGTTTGTATGATGAATGGTGCTGAACAACTCTCGCTGCCAGTGACACAGACACCCTAGTGCCATCTCTTGTATTCTGTTGCTGATGCTTGTATCTATGGTTCCTGATTTCTTTCTTATGGTTTCTATCTCCAGGGTTATCTCCTTTTGAGTTTTCTTTATTGTTTCTAGTTCTATTTTTAGATTCTGGATGGTTTTGTTCAATTCCATCTCCCATTTGGTATTGTTTCCTGTATCTCTCTAAGGGATTTTTGTGTTTCCTCTTTAAATGCTTCTAGTTGTTTACCTGTATTTCCTTCTTAAAGTCCTCCATCATCATCATGAGAAGTGACTTTAGATCCATGTCTTGCTTTTCTGGTGTGATGGTGTATCCAGGACTTGTCATGGTGGGAGAATTTGGTTCTGATGATGCCAAGTAACCCTGGTTTTTGTTGCTTCTGTTCTTATGCTTGCCTCCTGCCATCTGATTATCTCAGGTGCTTGCTGTCCTCAATATATCTGATTGCAGCCTGTCCTTCTTTTTTTTTTTTTTTGAGACAGGGTTTCTCTGTATAGCCCTGGCTGTCCTGGAACTCACTTTGTAGACCAGGCTGGCCTCGAACTCAGAGATCCGCCTGCCTCTGCCTCCCGAGTGTTGGGATTAAAGGCATGCGCCACCACGCCTGGCTTGCCTGTCCTTCTTATAATCCCAGTTGATTCTGGACTCCCCCGAAACCAACTTTCACTGTGATCCTTTGATTGTGGGCTCCTGTGAACCTGATATTCTGGGTATGTCTGAGTTCTTGGCAGTCAAGTTCGACTGATACCCTGGAATACTGGTGTGACCCACCTCCTGTTATCCTGGGATACTGTTGTCCTAATATCCTGGTCGTGTTACAGTGTCTGGGAGTGGTGTCTCCTTTGAGGAGTTTGGAGTTGTCTGGTCAGTGGTCCCAAGAACAGGTGGAGAGTCCTCTAGGGACTGTAGCAGTGTGCACAGACCTTGCGTCCAAGGTGACCCGATGCTGGCACCGACTGGGGTCTGGCCGATCCTCTGCTTAACCAATGCTGTCTCGGGTCCCACGATTATATTGGAACAGAAGTTGCGTTCCACTCAGCAGTGGTCCCAAGATCGTGTGGAGTGTCCTCTAGGGACCCACAGACCCTGTGCCCAAGGTTCCCTGGTGCTGGCACCCAGCAGAAGGGTCTAGCGCCCCTGGTCTGGCTGATTTTCTGCCTCTCCAATGCTGTCTCATGTCCCACGGGATTAGATTGGAATAGATGCTGTGCTCCACTCACCAGTAGTCCCAAGATCATGTGGAGAGTCCTCTAGGGACCGTGGGGGTGTTGAGAGTACTTTTATAAGAATATACCATGACACAGCATGCTGTGTCACATTGGTAGGATCCACATACTGCTCTTGTTTACTGTGCTTCACTCCAGCTTGGGCAATGTTATGAACGCTCTACATTGTCTGGGGTTGAATAAGAAGCTCCTTACACTGACAAAATCACTCAACACATCCCTAAGAACACGAACTGCTCTTAATCTAAAAGTGATTGCACTAAACATTGTCACCAGGATACACGCCAAGACAAATGTCAAGGAGGTGGGTCAATGGAGACCTTGTTTGTATTAGTCTCACAAAGAAGGCAGTCCATTCTATCTCTTTACAGTTAGCCCCAATAAGAGGAGAGACCACTTATAAGCCAACTTCATAAGAGTAGAGGGGACATACCAAAATACCAGTCACTTGATGCTGGTATATATGTAACTGTTGAAATAGGAAAGTTTCAATTTAAATTACAGTTTTACAATTTTTTTGCAAATGAACACATAGGGCATTTTCAGATAATATTTTTTTAATCGTATGAGCAGGTGGAAAGCATATAAGAAGACAGAAAGCTTGAATGGAGTAAAAAGGGAGGCATTATCATTGGACAGACAGAAACAGATGCTCACTTAGTGCAGATATCATCCCACTGCTCTTAGCACACCAGCCCTAATTCAGGCCCCTCTTCTCTCTCCTCATATTCCAAGGTTAGCTTCCTGTCTTCTAGTTTTAGTAGTAAAAGGTGTGAGATACCATAGTCAGTCTTGCGATGACAACTGAAGTTATGCAGTTTGCACCAAAATACAGAAGTATCGTTAGGCTCTCCAAGAATATTTGACACTAAAACTTAAAACCATCACTTTGAGAAGGAATAACTATTGAAACTGGGAGTATGTCAAACGTAGCCATTCTTGCTTTAAAGATTTAAAGATGTCACGCGTTTGCTGCTTGCCACCCCAAACAAGCACCAATGGACTAAATCAATGTATTCAGTAGATTTCAGGATCATTGCAGGAACCACTGGAGAAAAGACACACAACAGATAGGATACATAATGTGAGTAATAATGACCTTTAAAGTGTTCTTGAATTCAGTGCCCTGTTGGTGTTGTAATATATGTGTGATACATGCTCTCCCAAAGGCCCACATGATAAAGGTTTGGTTACCAGTCTGTAGAGCTCTCAGCAGGCAGAAGAACCTTTACTGGTGGAGCCAAGTGAAAGGAAACAAGATGGCTGGGAATGTGCTCATGTTGAGGATATGAAATCCCAGCTCTCTCTCTCTCTCTCTCTCTCTCTCTCTCTCTCTCTCATTTCCCAGGTGATGGTCAGTCATAGCTCTTCTGCTGTAGGCTAACATGACATACTGTGTCACCACAAGCCCAAAGTAGCATGGCCAAGTGACAATGGATTAAAGATCTTGAAACTATGCACCCCAGCAAAAATAAACCTGTTCCTCCTTTTCAGTTATTCTTGAGTATTTTGTCACTCGCAGAGAAAGTTGATGACCACAACTTGTTTCTGGCTTATAGGCTAGTAACTCTTTGGAGATGATTTTTCCATAAGCTACTTAGTAATGCTAAAAACCGTATAGACCAGACTGACAGATTATTAAAATCCAGTAGAGAAAGATAGCATTAGGGCATCCTTTCAAAAAAATAAGTAGATCTGCTGTTATTTCTGCCTAGGTCGTGTGGCATACTCAAGAATATCCAGTCTTGGCCTTTCTACAAGTCTACTTTGCATCTGCTTAATATTAATTAAATTGATGATTCCTTGAAGGTAGAAATAAATCCTGGCTGGGAAACAAAGTAGCAGCGTCACTCTTCTTCAAACTGCACTTTGCAAGAAAGGAATGCTATGGGAAAGATACATAACATAATTTGCAGATCTTATTGCTCATATGAAGGTAACAGCAGCAAGTGAGAGAGTCAAGTTAAGGGACAGCTTAGACATTTGGCACATGTGTCCCCATGCACAGAATGTGCTAGGCCTAATCTTGGATGCTGCACAGAAAACTTGTTAACCTCACTTCTGATTTTAATCCCTCCCCTATTGGTTTGAGAAACACCTTCTCTCCCAAATTATTCCATTCATCAAACTACTGACTCATGCAGAGATCCATGCCCACTGGGGTACGATCCTTGTGATTTTATAGTAAAACAATTTTTAAATGTTTTAAAGCCCAGAGCTGGGGCTGGGCAGATAGGTCAAATAAAAGGCACTTGGTGGGTGTGCCTGGACATCAAGTGTGATCTTCAGAACCTATGCAAATGTGGAAGGAAGGCACCAATTCTCCAAAGATTTTCCTCTGAACTCCACAAAAGCACTCAGTGCTGCGTTCACTGCCAGCACATACCACACATGCACACATGCACACAGGCACACACTCACGCATGCATCACAGCCGCTTTCTTCTTGTGAATCACCAACACTTCTTCATATTCTAGAGACTTTTCAGGGAAAAGGCAACCCACCACTGTTCAAAGCTTACTTCTTATGATGAATACAAGCAGACTCATAAACTTAGGGCTCCTCCTGTACCCACCTCCTTCAATATGGTATTCCCATTTGTCCTCACAGCTATGGGTGTTTAAAGTAAAGTGTGAAGCAACTCCCCCCCACCCACTGCTTTTACTCCAGAGACACTGCTCTTAGGAAGAAACATCTAGCTCATCCTGTTAGGCTGGTTCCCAAATCTCAAATGGAACCACTTTGGAGGCATTTAAAATATGCGGTGCAGAACAAACATGCGGTCAATTCAAAGCCTGAAGTAGGAATTTTCAGGATAATAATCTGTTGATGGATCCCACTGAAACATTCCAGGTTGACTGTCTTAACACACAAAACTACTCACTTAAGGTTTCAAATGCATTGCCCCTTTCTTTTTTCTTTTCTTTTTTCTTTTTCATTCTTTTTGTTTTTGTTTGTTTGTTTTTGTTTTTTTTTTTTGAATCAGGGTTTCTCTGTGTAGTCCTGGCTGTCCTGGAACTCACTCTGTAGACCAGGCTGGCCTCAAACTCAGAAATCCACCTGCCTCTGCTTCCCAAGTGTTGGAATTAAAGGTGTACGCCACCACTGCCCAGTGGCACATTGTTTCTTAAGAGAAGCTTTTATTGAAAATAAAGAACACACTTGGAGGTCTCCATTGGGCCTCTGCCCTCAGAGCTCAGGGGAGCACCATGGAAGAGGGGGAGGAAAGACTGTAGGTGTCAGGGGGGATGGAGGACATCAAGTAAACACAGTGGCCCTCAGAATTAATTAAGTGGGCTCCCAGAGACTGAGAGGCAAGCACAGGGCTTGCATGGATCTGTGCCACGTCCTCTCCATACATGCTATGGCTGTTGCCTTGGTGGTTTTGTGGGACTCCTAACAGTGTGAGCAGGTGTGTCTCTGAATTCTTTGCCTGATCTTGGGACTCTTGCCTTCCTATTGGAAGCTTTTGCCTTTTCTTGCTCTATCTTGTGTAGTGTTTGGTTATCTTCTCTTGCAGGCCTACTACATTCTGAAGGGAAACAAAGGGGGAAGTGGATCTGTGAGAGAGGGGATGTGGGAGAGAGCTGGGAGGAATGAAGGGAGGGGAAACTATAGTCTGGATGATTGCATAAGAGAATATTCTTTTCAAATAAAAATAAAAGAAAGAAAAGAGCAATTAAACCCACATTAGAGAGGGAACATTAATAATTTTCTTTTCTTTTTTTTTGTGGTTTTTTTGAGACAGGGTTTCTTTGTCTATGCCTGGCTGTCCTGGAACTCACTTTGTAGACCAGGCTGGCCTCGAACTCAGAAATCCGCCTGCCTCTGCCTCCCAAGTGCTGGGATTAAAGGCGTGCGCCACCATGCCCAGCTATAATTTTCATTTCTAATGAAAGAAATTATCTTTTAGGTTATTTACTAAATTGGAAAACTTATGAGACCAAACTCTGCCTACTCCTTCCCACATTAAAACTTCCGAAAACTCTACCAGAAGTTTCACACTTATTTCCATCAGAATAAATTTCAATTCGGCAATCAGAAGCCTTTCACAAGCTTAGTTTTCAAAAGTTAAGGTCTTAGCATACTTTTCAATATAAAGACAGCTCCGCACTCTGTGTGGGCGCATCTCTGTTGCTGATCACAGGTGTTGACATATACGGTTACATGGTCTGCACGGCGCGAGTGCTATTTCTGCTCATGGAGGTTTTTTCTTGTTTCACCACTCCGCTCTTAAGCTCTAAGCAACAATTCTCCTAGGGCAATTTCCTATTCCCTGTGGGTTGTTTTCTAAGGCTAACACACAGGATTTCACAGGCAGGCTTCCTTCTTCATTGATTCAAAAATGTCATTCTTGTTTAAAATATGAAGTGGTTCAAAGTCTTTGGGGGAAATTAATTCCTCCCTTCCCTTCCCTTCCCTTCCCTTCCCTTCCCTTCCCTTCCCTTCCCTTCCCTTCCCTTCCCTTCCCTTCCCTTTCTCCCTCCCTCCCTTCTTTTATTATTATTAACAGACTCCTCTAAACTTCTTCAACAGACAATAGAATCATTTGGGAAGATTTATGAACAACTCAAGCTCAGAACCAAGCCCAAGCCAATCTCTAGAAATCCTGGTTTTATTGATCTAGACAGGGGCCCAGAGACTGCTGTGAAACCCTCATTGGAAACCTTTCCTTAAGACATTCACAAAGAACTTTCCATGGAGTTCATACTCTTGATAATGTCATATAATTTTTCTATATGAATTGACAAGTATGAAAGGGCATACCATTTGTATTATGCATTTGAGAACTACTGTTATGAATGGAAGGATTCTCGAGATCATAGAGACTTAGTCTACCAATGGTCAGCTATTAAAATTTAAGCAACCCCACTACAAATCTTCCCATTAAGTATTATAAATGTTCATATCTCAAAAAAATAACTCTATTTCCTCTGTATCATTGGAGTACTGATTTTATGACTATCATGGGTAGTTTCTAAAACCCATAGATGGCCAAATACTGTTATAAAATGGAATATAACCTGAACATACCTCCTGTGCACCTTAAATAAGCTCTACATCACTCACGCTATCTACAACAATGTGAGTGCACTGCAAATAACTGTTGCATTGGTTACGGAATGTTGATAAGTGGAATGTCTGCACATGTTTATTTGGTATGTTACTTTAAGTCTGTGGTTAGTTGTGGATACAAAGGGCATACTATATAACAAACATGATTTAACCTTGGTATTTCTTTCAAATGACCCGTGCCAATGTCTCTGACTATATTAGCCTGTTATTTATTTATTTATTTATTTAGTGATGTTTAGGTACATCCACTAATTAGTGTGAGAGCTCTCAAGGTCTTTGGAGGTAGTGATACCTGATGTTCTAACTCCATGATTATTTTGTAGTGCTTTGAAATGATATTATCCACTGATTTTCCTTTGCTCTTGCCCTTTCTGCCTCTACTACAACGATATCAGTATTGATTATGCTGAAATGACTTAATATACCTTGGGAAGAACATGGAGACTGAACAAACAGATGATCACACATATTAAATAAAGGACCATCAGTGATGCATATGCTTTTGCAGGCTCTCTGTGGAAACAGATATCTACCCTACATGACAAGGAACACAGATGTTGCCAATTTTCCTAGTGGAATTCTCCACTAATTTCTCTCTTTCCTTCGTGGCTGTATTAAGGACAGTTTAGGATTGCAGAATTCTATGACTAGATAAATAGGGCATTTGTATATTGAAAATGAACAGGACTTAGAAAGTCAGTTGGAATAAAATGGTAGGTAGAATGTACACATGAGATGTTCATGTTCTTCACTCCATGAACATACACTCATCCTCTTGGAGTCTTTTAAGTTTGTGTGCTATACTCCATGAACATACACCTATCCTCAGGGAACCTCTGTGCATGACAGAGAGGTCAGGGCCTGCAGTACAAAATTCAAATGCTTGATTCAAATAGGAGGAGCATCAGAAATGAGTCAACAGAAACTAGCTTAGCTCTAGCCATGACACTCCACAAATGGCAGGGTGTCACAATGTTTCCAACTAGGGGTGACAGGAGTAACAAAAATAACAACAGCAGATACAATTGTGGCATCAAGAACTTGTTTGCCCAGGATCATTGTGGTAATATTTTCTACGTCATAATGCCTCACTGTGAACTTACATCAAACAAGAATGTATAATTTTAGCAGAGAACACCACCAATTTAATATATTTCCATCTAATACCCAGATCCACCTCTAGCTTCTAAACAGTGCAGAAATGAACAATCTAGTAGGAGAAGGTAAATCAAAGAATCCAATGTGAGGAAAGTATGATGTGTGGATTTATTGAAGGTGATCCTTTTTGAATTTCATTTGGGGCTCATGGTCTGTGTAGAACTTATTTAAATTTTATGTTAGCTGACTAATACATAATGATACTATGTCATTAATATAGTTTTAATGGTAATACATGGTATTGACAGAATTAAGTATTATACAAAAATATATATTTGTATCACTTTTAAAATGACATATATTTATTTTATGCATGTGAGGACACTGTAGCTGACTTCAGACACACCAGAAGAAGGCATTGGATCCTATTACAGATGGTTGTGAGCTACTATGTGGTTGCTGGGAATTGAACTCTGGACCTTTGGAAGAGCTGTCAGTGCTCCTAACCACTGAGCCATCTCTCTAGCCCTATTTGTACATTTTAAGGCATACTTATTTGTCTAATAAGAATGAGCAAAACTATTGCTGATGATTTCTTACCTGTAAGCTGCCATAAGAGAACCCCATGTATAATACTTAGAAGAATACATCAAAAATCCACTAGGAGGTTAGGGAGAAGGTTTGTGCAATAAACTGCCTGCCCTAAAGCATGAGGACCTGTGTTCATTTGCCAGTTGATTCTAAGTACATAATTGTGGTTTGATTTGTATTTCCCTGGTAACTAAAGATACTGTCTTTTCCTGAATGTACAGGCCACTCACTCATCAACTTGTTTGAGAGATGCCACTTCTCCAATTTTTCAAGTTTTATCATTGAATTTTATCAGTTTCTATCCTTCATATTCTTGATATAAATATAAGCCAGACAAACAATTCTCAAAATTCTCTACCATTTTGCGATTTAAAAAAAAAAAAAAAAAAACAAACCTAATTGATGGTTTCATTTGAGGTACAAATTTTCTAATTTTAACTACTCTGAGAGGACTTCCTGCATTCGTGTTTGATGCCATGTGCAAAAATCCTTTGCAGAATTCAGTGTCATAGCTTTATCAATATTTTTCTTCTAGTAGTTTTGGTTGCTTTTTTTTTGTCTTTTAAAAAAGATTTTCTCTTTTATTAAAAAATAGATTTTTTTTCACACATTATTGCCTGATTACAGTTTCTCTTACCTCCACTCCTCCAAGGTTCTCCCCATCTCCACTCCTCTCTGTACCCACCCCCTTTCTGTCTCTAGGAAAGAACAGGCTTCTAAGAGATAAGGACTAAATGTCCTATGTTAAAAATGGGGCGGCTTCGATTCCAGCCAGTTTATTAGTGTTTACAGCTGCTCACATTACTGCTGGATGAGCTTCAGGATTTCTAAAGATCAAGTGGTATACTCTATACTTTCATTTCTAATTTCAATAATTTGATATTCCTTCTTGTTCTTGTTAAGGACAGGTTTGGGCCAATTTTTCTGAATTCTGCTATCAGGCATATTTTAGAGTCACACTTTTTCCAGCCTTTTTTTTTTCCTGCTATTTCACCAATTTAAGTGAAAAAAAATTCCTTTGGTTCTTTTATTTCCTTTAGGTTTAGTTGATTTTTACCAACTATTGCCTTAGTCCAGCCAAGGAAGTTCCTGATCTTACCTTTCTGTCTTGTTAAATACAAGCCTTCCTAGCCAGTCATTCCATTGCAGAGATGGTTCGCCTGCAGTTTCTGTCTGGGTCCTCGTCATTTTCACTCACTCAGCACATTTTCTCATTTCCCCTTTTGATTTATTTATCAACCCATTAATTATTTACAGAGCCTGGTATAGTTTCCATGTATTTGTGAATTACCCAGTGTTATTTCACATTTATTTCTTGTTTTAGCCTACACACAGGAACACAGGACACTCTCTGCATTCTTTCTCCCTTTAAAGTTACTGAGGTTTGCTTTGTGGGTGTGCACCATTGGTTCTAGGAGAGTTCCATTCCTAGTCACCCTAGACAGCCCTCAAGCGCCACAGCTATGCCTCAGCCTCCAGTGAGTGAAAACAGCTCTCAGTGGACAACAGATATAAATGATGCCTACTTGATCATAACAAGCATCCAACTAACAAAATAACTTCATTAGTAACATACAACTAGACTATGTGCTCTCTGGACAACATGGCAGGTTTTGATCATGGCTATCCAGGACCAAAATCTTCCCCTGATCATTTAAGTCCAAGAAACTGGTATGATGGAACTAAAGGATGCCTTCAAATTTAATACAAAAATATCATGAAGATTTTGTTCCCAATATATAAAACCTATCTAATTTAGAAAACTGGCAAATTAATATAGTAATACATTATTGTCAATTTGTATATGCTAGAGTTTAGAGCAATGATTATGAATTAAATTAATAATGATTGTGTTAAAACAAATTTATGGATATTAGATACTTTATTATTTTTATTGTAAATATCTAGTCCTTGTACATCTCTATGCTCTGTGTGCCCAATCAATCCGAGTCACACCAGCCATTTTAAGAATGTTCCCACTTCTGCTCAGGGTTTCCTACATCCAGGAACACTCTTGTCTCAGACACCCTTGTGAAGGATTCTCTCACTTCCTCTGAGCCTTTGCCCAAATGTCTTCTTTACTTCTACAATCTGACTCTGTGTTTCTCAATGTATTTAATACTTCCAAATCCTGTCACTGAAACAGGAGGGATATTTTTTTCCCTTTCAGTGAAGGTATTTCTATTGCTTTCCATGCAGTTAATAGAGAGGTTTGTGAAACATGGGGTACATCCTGATGGGACCAGGGTAGTATTCATACCATTGTGACTCAGCAATGCTAAAGCTTATACAGGGAAGACATGGGATTTCCACGTTTTCCTTAAAGTTATTAAATTTTTATAACTGATTTTAGAAAATAGAAAATAATTTGTTAAAACCTAATGTGTACATGTATTTGTGTGTGTGTGTATGTGTGTGTGTGTGTGTGTGTGTGTGTGTGTGTGTGTGTGTGCATGTGTGTAAGCCTCTACCAATTAATGGGCTATGCTACATGCTTTTTTTCTGATCATTTTTGGATGTCATGGTTACTTTGAAATCAGGGTGTATTAGTGGATTTTCTCAAAGTAAGAATAGTTTGTGTAGGCTTTATGTGTGGGAAGATATATGTCGTATGTTCACTGAAAGATGTCTAATGGATTAGTATATGAGCCATAAAATATTCCCTTTATACATTAAAGGAACTTCCCAGAAGAGACCTTATATAAAATGTTTGTTACATTTAACCTCTTTGGGCCACTTAGTGGTAATTATTTTGTGGGCTGCTATCACTATCACTATTATTTTAATTCAGAGTTCCCAGTTATATTACAGTGAAGAACTGAAGAGATTAACTGCTCTTGCTTTATGAATTTGGTGATGTGACTTGGTTGCTCAGCTACTAGTTGTGAAGTTCTTTTTTTGATAGACTTGCAATCCTTGGACACAGACCATTTGCTGTGACTCTCTTCTGCTAGTGCTCAGAAACAGTTCCCCCTTGAACCAAAGAAGCAGCTAAAAGGGCTCCATGGCCACCTAAGCCTCTTTCCCCACACTTTCTTTGTCTTCCCAACCAGAAGGTGAAGCTTTCTCTCAAATTCCCTCATCTGAGTCTAGCTACCCCACAAGAGACTCATTTGATCAAGTTCCCTAACCATAATCTCATTAAACATTAAAGGTCAACTCAAGAACTCTGGAGGTAATACTACAGCCAGTGCCCAGATGACCTTTGCTCCCCATTCCTATCTGTTCTTAGAGACCATTATTACTTTTAAATATCAATTGATCTTCCTTAAGAATTGCTTCCTCTCTTCACCTCCCACTCTGCGACAATGGCACAAATACACTTCAAGTTCCTTTGGCTCATGAAGTTCTCTCCTTCTTCATACGATGCCTCTGTGAAGGCAATAACTTGCATGTCTTTCCCATGCTAGCCTGTCTCTTGCCAGTTTCTTTTAGCAGATCCTAACTGCTGAGCTATCAGATGGTGAAGGAACATTTCCCTTTCTACAGTTTCCACTGGAGCCTTGTGCCAGCTTTTCTTCCCGTAAGCTGTTGAACAGAGGTTGTCTTAGAGAGATAACCAGCAGGCAAAAGCTTGTTTGACTTCAGCTGTTAGGGAAGAAATAGATTTTTTTCCCCTTTGTCTCTTTGTCATTCTCCTTAGTTACACTGTAATAGATAACAATGTTCTCACTTTGAATGCACAGCCATAGCTAGATGTGGTGGTGGATGCTGTAGCAGAAGAATCATGGAGTTCAAGACAAGACAAACCAACCAACCAACCAACCAACCCATAGCTTGAAAATGTGCCAAGTTAAATGTGTACATTAAATATGTGCATGGAAATGTTCCTTTCCCATAGTGCTTCTATTCTCAAGAGGTTACGTTTAAGAAGCATTAATAATCCTCATAAGCATATCTCTTACTCAAAAAGTGAAAGTATTCCATAACTGTGAGTGAGTACATAAACAGAGGACAGTTGTCTATTTGTTCCTATGGATAAGCTAGAACCCTTCTAGGAGCAGCCATTTGTAAACCACAATGGAGGTGAGCAAGGGGGAATCTGAGGATCCAGCTTCAAGGCAGGAGATGAAGAGCTGGATGTGGGTCCTTAGTGCATTCTAGTAGCTGTGCAAGCAATGGAACTGAAGGTTTCTTCCATGACATGCTGAGCTTATTATGGGGCTTCTGACATAGATGAGAGTGCATCATGAAATGGAGTTACTCAAATATCCATAAAGTTTTCTTTTACCACATTTGTTGAAGGAAAAAAAAGAATAAAAAGAAAACAGGCACTGACATTCATTCTTCTTGGCCAACACCCTTGTCTTGGGCATTGACGATATATCAAGGAATTCATGTTTCTCCACCTCCCAGACAATTGAATATTTATAAGAAGTAAAATCAGTCTTACTTTCTCCAATGGGAAAGATTGTGCAGGTTTTATAAAATAAAATGTTGGTTAAACTTGGCTCTAGTAATGAAATGTATGAGTAAAGCTCAGACATAACTAAAGATAGAATAAATTATTTTATCTGTCTACATCTCTCCACCAACCCACGGGTTCTGATATATTCAACTGTGACAGTGACTGAAATGTGTTGAATATCTTAAATATTGCTGAGAGGATGTGAAATAATTTGCTATTTTTTCCTATCAGATCTTTCTACCAGTTTAACAATAATTTAAAGATTCATGGAGTATAGACCCAGTATCTTATTCTCATTACTTTCATATACTCTACTATTCATCATATTTAATTTTATTGGTGCTATTTCATCTTACTGTCTTAAAAATCTGAGTTCTATGCATGCCATTTTTTTTAGACAAAGATCCCATTCATTTTTTAAAATATCATTGTGTCTTGATGTTCTGAGTTTCTTTTCAGTTATATAAAAATAATAAATTGATTTTTTAAAAATATTTTTTAGTCCTTTTTTACAGTCTAGACATTATCTCCATCCCAGTCTGCCCACCGACCATTCCCCATCCCATACCTCCCTAAGAGGATGCCCCCCCACCCCTTCACCAGGCTTCCATAGTCCCTGAGGCCTCAAGTCTCTTGAGGATTAGGTGCATATATGGCATACTAGCTATTGGTGCCTATTTAGCTTAACACATAATTCCCATTTGTAATGATGAAAAACTTCTTAATATCTTGTAAGTAGGTTTTAAGATTAAGGGAAAAACTTGATGTGCAAGTTTTTCTAAGCTTTCAAAGCACCAATTACATAGTTAAGATTTAACCAATCAGAAACTCAAGTGGCAATTATTTATTCATCCATCTAATAAGCATTTACTGAAGACAAGGGCAGCAGCACTGTTTGTAGTGTTGGAGCAAAAGTCAATGAACAAAACATCATATATGTATGAGTGTGATAGATAGATACTGAGTCCCCACAATTCCACACTGACCCTTCTCTTTCTGCTCCATATTCTCATACTTGTTTATAAAGACTATTGAACAATAACCTCTCCACTACAGGCAAGACCCAGTAATCAATAGCTATATCATACACTTGTGGCTTTCTCAGTATCAAGCACAGAGAACTGATATGTTGATGCCTGACTATGTCTCATAAAGAATTCTTAGAAAAATTTATGCCACTTTTATTAACTTATCCCTCTGAATTTTCCACAAGTCTATTTTCCGCTCTGTGTTCCCAATAGAAATTAAAATCAATTATTTTTAACCTGAAAATTGTATTTGGTTATATCATAACAATTGTCACTGCTAATTTTAGAATGAACTTTCACCCTAAATTCGTTTTCCTTTAATATTATCAGGTGACATTCCAATCAAGTTGTACAAGTTGAATAGTAACATTTAATATATAGGTTTATGTGTGTATGAAACAGAGTTTGCTTATGTAGTTTAGACTAGCCCAGAATTCGTTATGTAGCTCAAGGTGACCTTGGACTTGCAGTGATTTTCTTCCTCAGCCTCCTGAGTACAGTGACTCCATCACTGAGCCACTATATTAGTTATCTTTGCTGGAACTGATCATACTACAAAGTGACCTAAAAATGGAAGGGTGTGTGTGCATGGCAGTAGGAATTTAGGTGACTGGTCATATTTTATCTGTTGCCATGGAGCAGAGAGTATTAAATGCTAATGGCCATTCTACTTCCCCTTTCAACTGAGATCAGGACGCCGCCTCCCCCAAACATAGCACCCATAAATGATGTCTACAGTTAAAATGAGTCTCCTTCTTCTAGTAACTTAATATAGATACCCCTCAAATGCATCTCCAAAAGTTTGTGTCCCAAGTGAGACTAGATCCTGTCAAGTTAACAAATCACTGTTAACCATTGTAGCCAACATGTCCAAGTATTTATGAATATTTATGACTAAGTGGATGTTGTAAAGGCAGCTATTGATGTGCAATATAAAAGTCAGAGATGTTTAAGATTTTGGATTTTTAAATTAATTTGCCTTCAAATTCCTTAAAGTACGGCCCACCCAAATAACTTGTTCTGGTACTAGTCACAGAGAGGAGAGCCATTTATCAGTAGTGTACACATCTGGACTTTTCAAAAAGTTCCCAAACTCTGTTGCTAATTTTATTGAGAGTAACAATGACACCTAACTAAGATAATATAGTTATATTCCATTGTTATATTCTGTATATCATAGCACAGGTTTTCTTTGACTAAAGCACATGAAATAAGGTGGTTTAGCTGGACATAGTGGTTCACATCTGCAATCCCAATGTGCAAAAATCTGAAAACGTGGGATACAGGGATGCCAAATCCATTTATTAAAAAATGTAGTCTGTGTGATGAACTCTAAGAAAAACATTCCAGTTGATTATAAATACTGTATTATTCTAAAGATTTTGCAACTTCATAGCAGCATTTCTAAGGGGGTAAGATGTGATGCCACATGGTTGTATTCTTACTTGAGGAGGCTGAAGTAGTGGGATTATACATCTAAGACCTGACTGACAAAAAGCAATACCTAAAGACAGAAGCAAAAATCAATACAAAAGTACCGTATTCTTCACTGCTGTGTGTGTTTTTGTAAATAAACTAACAAACAAATAAAAGAAAGCCAGTGTTTCTTTTGACCCCAATATTCCAGAGGTAGAGGCCGGCTGATCACTATGAGTTTGACATCATTCTGATCTACCTAGTGAGCTCTAAGCCAACTAGACATACACATTGACTCTGTCTCAAACAACAACAATAAATAATAAACAAATCTTTGTAATAATACAATGTTTCTTGAATATCCGGACATGATGGACAGGTGCCCAATGATGACCAATTCTCATAACTCCATCTTTAGGAAGAGAAACTTGGAGTGAGGCCATCTTATGGACACTCCCAATTTTCCTTCCAACTTTACTGAACAACACATCTGGGACAGGTTCTGCACCAACAGCATTCCAGGGAAAAGCATGAAGACTGAAATACCCTGGATCTCAAAAGAAGTATTTGACATGAAAATTTTCACAAGTCTTTGCATCCATTAAGGGAGCTTTGCTTAGTTTCTACTCATAAGAGAAGGGAATTAAAAGGGAATCTCCTGGGAGTTAAAAGGGAAGAAACAGTAAGCACGTTCCCCTGTGCTTTGGCAGCACACCTCTGACTCAGACTTCAATTTGCTTGCAGACAGGATCCTGGTCTGGCTGTCCTTTGAGAGGCTCTGACAGCATCTGACTAATACAGATGCAGATACTCACAGCCAATCATTGAACTGAGCCTGGGAACCCCAATGGAAGAGTTAGGGGAAGGGCTAAAGGAGCTGAAGGAGATTGCAACCCCGTAGGAAGAACAACAGTATCAATCAACTGGACCCCTCAGAGCTTCCAGGGACTAAACCACCAAGCATAGTATACATGGGCCAGTCCATGGCTCCTGCTACATATGTCACAGTGGATGGACTTATCTGGCATCAGTGGGAGGGGAGGTCCTTGTTCCTGTGGAGGCTTGATGCCCCAGAGAAGGGGGGATTCTAGAGGGCTTAGGTGGGAGTGAGTCGTTGGGTAGAGAAGCACCCTCTTGGAGGAAAAGGGAAGGGGGCTGGGGCGGGACCAGAAAGGGGCATAACATGTGAAATGTAAACGAATGAAATAATTAATAAACAATAAGTATACAGTTGACAACAGGAAATATGTCCTAAGTTAGCAAACACCATAATGAATGGTCTGGATGATTTTGTCTCAATTTTGTCATCTGCAAACACTTCAGTCTCAAAAACTCAGATCAGTTTGTTCGACATGTCAAGTCCAGCCACACAGGACCTGGGAAGTATGTTCTGACACAGAGTGAATGGGATAAGCCGTAGGGATGGACATGGGTTTAGTGTTTGTGTAGTTATCAAAGGGAATCAATGAAATATTAGGAGGCAGTCATGATGGTGTGTGCCCAATGAAGAGTAGTCACCTCAATAGCAAAGAGCAATAACTGTCTGGGCACCTGAGGCTCTGACAGAATGTGATGATCATTTTTGAGTCAGTTCTCAAATAGGCATTGATAAGCTGAAATATACATAGAGTAAAGTAGATGTTACTGAAAGCCTATGACACGAGGGCTGAAAAGAAGAGTTACCATATTGTTAGGGTCTGAGAATTTGGGGGAAAATCCACCATGAAAACCAAATTCAAGCAATAGAAGTTTCTTTATTCAAAAAAAGCTGATTTATCAGGGAAAAGGCTGGGATTGGGAAATCCAAACCTTGTCAGTGGGAGAAAAGGTTAGAGCAATTTTTTAAAGCAAAAAAAAAAAAAAAATCCCTACAAATTATGTAGAGTTAAGGGTAGGGCAATCCATCAGTCTATGCATGTTGTAGATCTCCACATGTCTTTCACACATGGCAACTTTATGTGAGTGACTACCTGTCAAATACCTCAGATAGCTCCCCTTGATAACTAAGCCTGGATCAAAACCAGACAACCAGAGCCTCCTTAGCAACTACTGAGTTTCAGTCCTGACTGGGTGTTAAACAACCAAGCAAGTGTAAAATATTCATGCAAGGGGATCTGAGGTCAGAAGGCTTTTCTGGGAAATTAGGTGTTTCCTAGAATTCAGCCTAGTACAAGATGGAGACCATATGCAAGATGGGCACTCTAAGCTAAAGTGGCCCCTAACAAAATAAAATCGGAGGCTTGGGAATTATGTGTAACTTAATGTATTTTAAAAGGCTTTATGTAGCAAAAATACTAGATGTACCTTGACATCCTGAACTAGCGTTATTAACATAATAGCTAACGAGTGACTCACCACTAGAGCATAAAAGGCTAAGGAAAATATGAAATAGAAAGTGCCAAGAACTGACAATATCAGTGAAAATAATTTCTTTATATATTTCAGTGTGGTTTTTTTCCCTAATGACTCTTGGAGGACATATTTATTCATCTTTATATTGAGGATTTGCAATATAAATTTGAAGAGAAGAAAGAAGTTTGGACAAAGAATATTTTGACACAAAAACACACATGATCATAAGTAAATGATTCATGATCATAAGTAAATGATTCATTACAGGCCTGGACACAACACATTCATGATCATGAAGAGGTAATTCATTGACAGACATTCCAAGACATCGTTCAGGTACTTGCATACCATATAACTCAAGGAAATCAATAGAAAATGTGATCTTTGATAAAACTAATAAGTTTAATTCCCAATACCATGACCAGATCCTAACTGCTGAATAAACATGCTTTTGTCTGATAAAAGGAACACGGGTCCTGATTGACACATCAAGGGAATTGTAAGGAGGACTAGAGTTTGGATGTGAGCATAAAGGAATATGCCCAGAGACCAACTGTGATGTTTAAAGGCACCAGTGAGTGGACAGTTCCAAATAAAGGCTGAGTTCAGTCATCTCCATAGAGAGAAGCCCTTCAGCAGCACAGGTAACATCCCCTCTCTTCCTAGAGGAATCAGTTGAGTGCAGGCAGGGCTAGAGAAGTGTTAGCCTGGGAAGGCACACAGGAAACAAAGCATACAATGGGAGGGGAATGAGGATAAGGAGGGAAAGGCTTCCTAACATATACTTATCAGAGGTTGAATTTGGGCACAACTCTGATTGTTCAGTGTTTGTGAACCTGGGGTAGGTTGTGGATTTTAACGTTGTAGGTATAGGTATCATGGGTTCCACTGTAGTTTTTCCTGTGTGGTAGTAGCAGGATTTGTGCACATGATGTTGATGTTTTTCTTTGTAAGTTTTACAAGTGAGCTACCAAGACTGGTTCTGATAGCCAAGTGGCTGCCTTGATCAGCATTTACAATAAGGAGGTAGATTCACATCATGGTGACAGCCCCTTAGGTGTCAGGTTAACTCTGGTTGTTCATGTCATAAATCCTGACATGATGCCTGTGACCAAGACTACTGGAGGATATGTTACTACTAAACACAGTGGGACAAAGGGAATCTTAGGTGCTTCCTGTGTAAGTAAATACAGAGACATTGAACACAGCTGTCATAAGTCAGAAGGGATATGGAAACTAAATCTTGTGGGCCTCAGCATGTCCCTGTGCTCACAACTCTGAGAAGTGATCTAAGGAGAACTGGACCAATGGAGAGAAGTGTCTCTCAGAGCAGTAGCAAGAAGCAGTGGGGCAGAAGGCACAATGTAGTGGAGTGGAAAGAGAAGAACAAAATATTCTTAGAGTCAGAGAAAATGCAAGGCAGTTAAGACAGTCTTCTAAGGGAAAACCGAGGAGGTCATGGTTCTCAGAATTCCTAGGGTAGCTTGACTAGAAGTAGACAGGTTTCTGAAGGATGACTAACCTGTCCCAGTTAAAGGGGAAGATGTATTTGCATAGCCAAATGAATCCTGAGAGAATCTGGAACACAACACTTCTGCATCCTTCAATACAGGGCAACATAAAGACAGTATGGAAGAAAAGTATCAAGAAAGAGAGGCTAGAAAAGGAAAGACAGGTATCCTGTAGGTGAACCAGGGCAGATGGTAGCAGAGAGAGATCCCTGTTAAGATATCTCTGGGTCATGACATCACACAAGCAAACCTGAAAGTGACCCCACAGCTAAGCAGACTGAAAAGAACCAGGAAAACATCCTCCAGGACAAAGGCAAAATAGACTCATCTGTAGGTTGGGGTCTTCAAAGCTGAATGAACACAAATGTCTAAGATGAGTGTTCAACAGGACACAGGCTGCAGCTAGTATCAATAAATGGTTAGCTGGACATCTGAGAATAACTGTGTTGCTCAGAGGTTTTCCAGAAAGTCAGAAGAGGACCACAGCCATTTGTTACAGGACACAGTGGTGAGTCCAACAGAAGGAAGTGAAGGACTAGAGGGCATTTGCTTCTGTCTGCTATTCATGAGGTAAGCAGTGGGGATAGCCAGGATGCTGAGGACACCTAAGGAAGCAGGAACTCCAGCCTTCACACAATTTCCATCTCAGGAAAGACAATAGAAAATGGGTAAAACAGAGGAATACATCATCCATATAGAGGAATAATATCAAGTGTTGGGGAAGAACAGTGGAGTAGCTGTTATTTTTAGCTGAAGACTGAAGTGGGTGGAGTATCTGGACATTCAGAAATCTGCCCTCTACATTTTTGAGAGCACTTAGATGCAAAGCATAAAAACTGGCTGGTTAAAGGGGCAGAGTACCCTGTGAATGAACGCAGTGGTGGCTCTCAAAATGCATCCTCAGCCTCAGGGACCTGGGAACACTAAATAAATAGATAATAGATTTGAATTAGGCATTAAGGCAAGGAGAGAAACTGAGTTAGATGAGGAAACTTCCTCCCTCCCCATGTTGACTGTGGTCCTGGTGTTTTTCACAGCAGAAAGGAAAGTAGAACCAGTACCAAGTAGACATTTTCTAAAAATTAACAGATAAGTAAGGAATAAGGAGAGGCTCTAGTCATTAAAAACGACTTCAGGGAAAATACATTCTATAGGTACAGCTTAAAGAATATGAGTATCAGAACTGAACATTTCAAAAGTGATTTTAGCTGAGCTAGTCTATAAAATCGAATTGCCAGCCCTTCCTTCGAGGCTGGCAAGAGACAATGGCTGAGTGGGAAGTGTTCAGTAGAAAAGGACACCCTGACAGAGAAGGAGATGGCTTCTGCTAAGTGCTTCATAGTCACTGCAGGCCTGAAGTTCACTCTGTCATGACATCTTTTATAATTCACTAAAGACTGCCAGAGTAGGAAAGCTGCCGAGCATCCCCAGGGTGAAAAGCTATGTTACAAATTAAAATCCAAGAGAACCAAAACACAGGAGAGATCACAGGCTTGGGGTGTCAATCAGCAATCCGCAGGTGTACAGGGCTCCAGGTGACCAGGGATGCCTTGGTTTAATGTGAGCGTTGTGACCAAGTCAGCGTGTTCCTGTAACAACATTATCGGAGAAAACAAAACATGCACGTCTTCTACTTTATGGCCTCTTTTTAATCTTTAATAAACTTTGTAGAAGCAGGATGCAAATTGCCCTTCGGGGAGTGATCAGGATGCTTCACACTTCTGTTAAAAGGAGAATGAATACTGGACACTAAGAGCTGGGATGCAGATTACGTTATTAAAACTCAAAGCCACACGTTCAGGAAACAGAGGAACAGACACAAGAATGAGGTCTCATTTCAGAGCAGCTGTTGCCTGTTAAGATGCTGGACATTGAAATTAAATGGGCTCTGACCAAAGCATCAGTGGCAGATGTGATGACATCAGGGACAGAGAACACATGGGCTATTGCTCTCAGTACTCTGGAAGATGATATAAGTGAACACAAAATTCTCAAGGAGTAGCTTTTGAAACTCATTGCACATTAGGTGGGGTGAGAAGGGTCTCTGTACCAATTAGGACAGAGTACAGGCACCAATTCACCTTTACTGAGGGGAGGAGAGTCTTGTAAAATGATGGATTATTTTTGGCTTGGTATCAGGTACAGAGGTATGTTTTTCTTTAATTATGAAAGACTATACTTTCTTGATTAGACATTCACTCAAGCACACTATTTGGTTTGTCATAACAAAATAGTTGAATGGCCTGAAAATCAGTTTTCCCAATTCGGGTTCTTAGCAGGTATGATATGTCTATGTACACATGCCCATGTTTTATACATATGTGGTCATTTCGCATTTACTGCTTAAGGAGACTCAGTTATTAGACAGAGTAGTGATGCTTGAAGCTATCAAGAACAATTGACATAATATATAAAAAGCCATCCTATTAGGCCTTAATGAGTCAGCTACACCACCTGCTCTAAGGTTCAGGAATGTGGCAGAAGAGGAAATTGGAAGTATTTAAGAGCTGGCCAGTAGGGCTGGAGGATAATGAAATGCTGTTACCTAACTTGCTAGGACTTAATTCCCACCAACCTGCCTTATGTCCACACACTGCCAGCCCCACCACCTGTCAGCCAAAGAACTATCAGTGGATTCTCTGTAGATTCTCTGAGGGTTCAACCACTGCCACTTCTACCACTCTTCCTCTTCCCCCTCCTCCTCCTCTTCCTCCTCCTCCTCCTCCTCCTCCTCCTCCTCCTCCTCTTCTTCTTCTTCTTCTTTCTTCTTCTTCTTCTTCTTCTTCTTCTTCTTCTTCTTCTTCTTCTTCTTCTTCTTCTTCTTCTTCTTCTTCTTCTTCCCTCCTCCTCCTTCTTCTTCTCCCTCATCCTCCTCTTTTTAAATTATTTATTTCTTTACATTCCAAATATTTCCCCAGTTCCTGGTTCCCCCTCTAACAGTTCTTCACCCCATCGCTCATCCCCTTTCCTTCTGAGAGGGTGCGACACCACCCACCACTCCCACCTCACCCCACTAGCATCTCCCTTCCCTGAGGCACCAAGTTTCTACAGGATTGAGTGCATCCTCTCCCACTAAGGCCAGACAAAGCAGTCTTCCACTACATCTGTAGTGGGGGCAGTGGGGGCCAGGGACCAGTCCATAACATGTATATGCTCTTTGGTTAGTAGCTTAGTCTCCGGGAGTTCTGAGGAATCTGGGTTGGTTAATGCTGTTGTTCTTCCTGTAGGTTTGCCACTTCCTTCAGCTCCTTTAATCCTTTCCCGAATTCTTCCATAGGGAATGGAAGCTTGCTTACATTACTTACAGCAATGCTTAGCTGTAAGTATCAACATCTGTCCCAGTCAGCTGTTCTTAAGAGCCTCTCAGAGGGCAGCCATGCTAGGCTTCTGTCTGAAAGCACAACCAGCAATCACAATCAGTAATACTGTCAGGTTTAGTGCCTGCCCATAGGATGGATCCCAGATTGGGCCAGTCTCTGCTCCATTTTTGTCCATACATTTCCTTTAGATAAGAATTCTGCGTCAAGACTTTTGAAGATGGGTTGGTGGGCCCATTCCCAAATGGGGGCCATGACTATCTACTGGAGATGGTCTCTTCAGGTTCCATCTCCCCACTGTTGGGCATTTTGGCTAAGGTTACTCCCATTGAGTCATGGACCTATTCTTTATTTGTATATCCTCTCCTGAGTCCACCAGGCTCTCACTGATAAGTTCAGTCAGGTGGACACACAGACAGCTCTGGTTCACCTTATCATGACATACAACAAAATGGATATTGTAAGAGAGATATTTAGGGTGAAGGAGGGAATTCGTACGGTGATCAG
Source organism: Mus minutoides (assembly GCA_902729485.2). Lineage (NCBI taxonomy): Eukaryota > Metazoa > Chordata > Mammalia > Rodentia > Muridae > Mus > Mus minutoides. The sequence continues at coordinate 1,554,024 of LR749665.1, read as the reverse complement.
GACATGGAATGTGAGAGTGGTCAACACACGCAAAGCAGATGTGAAATCTGTAAAATAAAAATAAAATTTGAAAAGCGCTGCTAGTTTGCTTTTATGAAATCAACACTGTAAATGGTTGTTTACTTCTATCAGTGAACTCGAACTCAGAGTAGGGCAAGTAATTTAGCAGACCGGCCAGTGATCAAAAAATAGTTTAAGCTCTAAGGCAGGTCCACTCATGAAGCTCTCCTCTGATCCCCCAAATCAGAAGAGATCATCATTATCTCTCCAGTGTCTCTCTAAAGCTCTCCAATCAGGAGATCACAGGTTGCAGAAGCAGCAGAGCAGCTGGGACAGGGTCCTACTGGCCTACACCTGTAGCCAGGAGGTGGAGCTGATCCTCAGTCCTCTGTGCACCTTCCCTGCTAGAGAAGAGCTCAACCTTAGGAAGTGTCTGACCATGGGACTCAGGCGAGATCACCATTTTCTCTCCAGTGACTCTCTAAGGCGGGTCCACTCAGGAATGCACAAGAAGCAGAAGGAGCAGAGCACTGGCAGCTTGATAGCACACTGAAAATCTCTAGAACAAAAGGAAGCAAATTCACACAAGAGGAATAGATGGCAGGAAATAATCAAACTGAGGGTTGAAATCAACCAAGTGGAAACAAAAAGAACTATAAAAAAAAAAATCAACCAAACCAGGACCTGGTTCTTTGAGAAAATCAACAAGATAGATAAACCCTTAGCCAGACTAATTAGAGAGAACAGGGACAGTATCCTAATAGACAAAATCAGAAATGAAAAGGGAGACATAACAACAGAATATGAGAAAGTAAAAAAAGAAAAGAAACCATTAGATCCTACTACAAAACCCTATACTCAATAAAAGTGGAAAACCTGGATGAAATGGACAATATTGTGAAGAGATACGAGGTACCAAATTTAAATAAGGATCAGATTCATGATCCCATATCCCCTAAAGAAATAGAAACAGTCATTAATAGTCTCCCAACCAAAAAAAACAAGAACAAAAAACAAAACAAACAAAAAAAACCAAACAAACAAAAAACAAAAAACAAAAAACAACCCAGGACCAGACAGGTTTAGGGCAGAGTTCTATCAGACCTTCAGAGAAGACCTAATTCCAAAACTCCTCAAACTAGTCCACAAAATAGAAACAGAAGGTACTCTACCCAATTCATTCTATGAAGCCACAATTACTCTGATACCTAAACCACACAAAGACCCAACAAAGAAAGAGAACTTCAGACCAATTTCTCTTATGAATATCAATGTAAAAACACTCAATAAAATTCTCACAAACCGAATCCAAGAACACATCAAAACGATCTTCCATCATGATTAAGTAGGCTTCATCCCAGGGATTCATGGATAGTCCAATATATGGAAATCCATCAACGTAATCCACTATATAAACAAACTCAAAGGCAAAAAACACATGATTATCTCATTAGATGCTGAGAAAGCATTTGACAAAATCTAACACCCATTCATGATAAAAGTCATGGAAAGATCAGGAATCAAGGCCCATACCTATATATAATAAAAGCTATATACAGCAAACCAGTAGCCAACATCAAACTAAATGGAGAGAAACTTGAAGCAATCCCACTAAAATCAGGGACTAGAGAAGGCTGCCCACTCTTCCTACCTACTCAATATAATACTTGAAGTCCTAGCCAGAGCAATTAGACAACAAAAGGAGATCAAATGTATAAAAATTGGAAAGGAAGAAGTCAAAATATCACTATTTGCAGATGATATGATAGTATACATAACTGACCCCAAAAATTCCACCAGAGAACTCCTAATCCTGATAAACAACCTCAGTGAAGTGGCTGGATATAAAATTAACTCAAACAAATCAGAGGCCTTTCTCTCACAAAGGATAAACAGACTGAGAAAGAAATTAGGGAAGCAACACCCTTCACAATAGTCACAAATAATATAAAATACCTTGATGTGACTCTAACTAAGGAAGTAAAAGATCCATATGATAAGAACTTCAAGTCTCTGAAGAATAAAATTGAAGATCTCAGAAGATGGTAAGATCTCCCATGCTCATGGATTGGCAGGATTAATATAGTAAAAACGGCTATCTTGCTGAAAGCAATCAACAGTTTCAATAAAATCCCCATCAAAATTCCAATTCAATTCTTCACCGAGTTAGAAAGGGCAATTTTCAAATTCATCTGGAATAACAAAAAACCTAGGATAGCAAAAGTATTCTCAACAATAAAAGAAACTCTGGTGGAATCACCATGCCTGACCTCAAGCTGTACTTCAGAGCAATTGTGATAAAAACAGCATGGTACAGTGATAGACAGGTAGATCAATGGTAAAGAACTGAAGACCCAGAAATGAATACACCTATGGTCACTTGATCTTTGACAGACAAAGGAGCTAAAACCATCCAGTGGAAAAAAGACAGCATTTTCAACCAATGGTGGTGGCTCAACTGGCAATTAGCATGTAGAAGAATATGAATTGATCCATTCTTATCAACTTGTACAAAGCTCAAGTCTAAGTGGATCAAGGAAATCAACATAAAAACCAGAGACACTGAAATTTATAGAGAAGAGAGTGGGGAAGAGCCTTGAATATATGGGCACAGGGGAAAATTCCTGAACAGAACACCAAAGGCTTGTGCTGTAAGATTAAGAATCAACAAATGGGACCTCATAAAATTGCAAAGCTTCTGGTGTGTAAGGCAAAGGACACTGTCAATAAGATAAAAAGACCACCAAGAGATTGGGAAAAGGTCTTTACCAATCCTAAATCTGAGAGAGGGTAATATCCAATATATACAAAGAACTCAAGATGTTAGACTCCAGAGAACCAAAAAACCCTATTAAAAATGGGGCACAGAGCTAAAAAAATAATTCTCAACTGAGGAATACTGAATGGCTGAGAAGCACCCCAAAAATTGTTCAACATCTTTAATCATCAGGGAAATGCAAATCTAAACAACCCTGAGATTCCACCTCACACCAGTCAGAATGGTTAGGATCAAAAACTCAGGTGACAAGAGATGCTGGCAAGGATGGGGAGAAAGAGGAACACTCCTCCATTGCTGGTGGGACTGCAAGCTGGTATAACCACTTTGGAAATCAGTTTGGTGGTTCCTCAGAAAATTGGACATAGTACTACCAGAAGATCTAGCAATACCAGTCCTGGGCATATACCCAGAAGATGCTCCAACATGTAATAAGGACACATGCTCCACTTTGTTCATAGCAGCCTTATTTATAATAGCCAGAAGCTGAAAAGAACCCAGATGTCCCTCAACAAAGGAATGGATACAGAAAATGTGGTACATTTACACAATGGAGTACTATGCAGCTATTAAAAACAATGAATTTATGATATTCTTCGACAAATTCTTAGATCAGGAGTTTATCATCCTGAGTGAGGTAACCCAGTCACAAAAGTGCTCACATGATATGCACTCACTGATAAGTGGGTATTAGCCCAGATGCCCAGAAGCTCGGAATACCCAAGACACAATTCACAAAGCACATGAAACTCAAGAAGAAGGAAGACCAAAGTGTGGATACTTTGATCCTTCTTAGAAGGGGTAATAAAATACCCATGGAAGGAGTTACAGAAACAAACTTTGGATCAGAGACTGAAGGAATGACCATCCAGAGACTGCCCCACTTGGGGATCCATCCCATATATAACTACCAAACCCAGGCACTATTGTGGATGCCAACAAGAGATTGCTGACAGGAGCCTGATAAAGCTGTCTTCTGAGAGGCTCTGCCAGTGCCACATACAGAAGTGGATGCTCACAGCCATCCATTAAATGGAGCACAGGGTCCCCAATGAAGGAGCTAGAGAAAGGATCTAAGGAGCTGAAGGGGTTTGTAGTCCCATAGGAGGAACAACAATATGAACTATCCAGTACCTCCAGAGCTCACTGGGACTAAACCATCAACCAAAGAAAACAAATGGTGGGACTCATGGTTCTAGCTGCATATGTAGCAGAGGATGGCCTAGTAGGTCATCAATGAGAGGAGAGGCCCTTGGTCTTGTAAAGGTTCTATGCCCCAGTTTAGGGGACTGCCAGTGCTAGGAATTGGGAGTGTGTGGGTTGGAGAGCAGGGGGAGTGGGGAGGGGATCGGGGGTTTTTGGAGAGGAAACTAGGAAGAGGATAACATTTGGAATGTAAATAAATTATATATATATATCAAAACATCCAAAAATAAAAAGGAAATTTGATAAATAAATTTTCATTAAAAATAAAAAAAACATAGTTTAGAGTGATTAGAAATGCATACTCTGTGAAAACCCTCCTCCTTGTCACCATTTGAATGTCATTGAACTATATTATATAGTATCAATGGATAATATGTTTTGGAAAAGAGATACAGTAGTTAAAATACAAAAGGCTCATCCTTTATGAAGATGCTCGTTGCTTAGCACTGTTCCCTTTTTCCTTCCTGATGTTTAAACATGGCTTTGCATTTTGGGGTGTGTATGTGTGTGTGCATATGTGTGTTTATATGTATGTATACATGTGCATGTATCTGTGTGTGCATACACACATGTATAAATTTGTGTGTGTGTAACAATGAGATCAGTAGGCTATATTTTAGCAAGTCTCTTAGTGTAGTAATATTATAACCATTTTCTTTTGCATTAGTTTCCTTAAAGACTGCATTACACAGTTCACATTTGCCAATACTATAATACCCATTACTAATTTCTTCTTAATTAAAATTTGAGAGAAAAGATACATTATAAATATTGCTTTTTGATGACATCTTTAGGGTAAAATTTTCCATGCAATTTATGAAATAATATATTTCAAGGAATGTGGCTTGGGATTTAAACACAGAGAGAGAGAGGGAGAGAGAGGGGGAGAGAGACAGAGAGAGAGAGACAGAGAGAGAGAGAGAGAGAGAGAGAGAGAGAGAGAGAGGCTTCTTTATTAGGAAAATTAGGTTAAGTAAAATTTAATTTCAAGAACTGTGTTTCCCCCTTTTTCAAAAATAGAAACAAAGGAAGCGAGTAATGGGTTAGAGCGCCAGTAAGGAGTGGCACGGGATTGCAGCAAACACAGCACGGAAGCAGACCAGAGCTACTGTCCACAGCAATGGATGCCTTCCAAGGGGGCTGACCTGGCTCACAGAATCCCACAGTCTCCTCTGTAAGGAACAGCTCTAAAATGCACTCATTCATTTATTTATTTTCAGTGCAGGGAATCCCACCAGCACACATGGCATTTCAGAGGGAAAGGGGATGTGACCTGTGGATGTTTGGGTGTTATCTGGGGACAACAACCATAATGAATCCAAGTCTGAATGTCACCTTACAATTTCCTGTATTCTTTGCACACTGCAAGCTGGCAAAAAGCAGTGAGCAGCAGTAGGGTCACCCTCCGAGAAAGAAGGGTAAGCTAAGCCCACATGCACCCTTCAGTGGGACTGGTTTGTTTGGTGGCAACATTTGAAGAAGTAGGGTCAACCATACACGTTAAATTGTCAGTTTAATATCTGAAATAAAGTTGCCCATTTCTTGAGTGCAGGAACAAATTCATGTGATGTTATATATTCCACACACTTAAAATAACAACAGTAAAAACTGCTTTCTATATAAAAAAAAACAAAAAAACAAATCATTTAAATCATTTCCAGACAACAGTGAATGCATTGACTTTGTGGAATGTTTGCTTCTACCAAAAATAAAATAAAATAAAATAAAATAAAATAATTAAAGAATTACCATAATTAAGATTTCCCCATCTTTCTGTAACCTGCCTTTCTGACACCCCTGGAAAACACCTTGATTTGTGAGTTTCCTTTGTTTTGTGATAATAATGGTTCATGTATCCACTTCCTGTTTGGGACATATTTAAGGCAACTTGAGTCTGTAGTCTTGGGCCATTGGTCTTTCATATATGGCTCAGAAAAAAAAATGCTTTTGCTCAGTCTTCTAGGGGTAAGAGGTGTTTCTGCATTGGCAAAGGTTGTGTTTATATTGGCAAAGGTTGTATTGTTTCCCTGAATACAGTTTCAATATCTTTATGATTAAAAAGTTCTAACTTAGGAAAAGTATTAATGGCCATAATGAATAAGGTGGTATTTTAGGGGTTTTGTGCAGCCAATCTGTGAACCACCCTTCTTTCTCCCATGCCTCTCCCTCACCCCACCATTCCCCACCAAAGAAAGAAGGGGAGGAAGGGACAGACCTGAGAGGGAAAGTGGATGGGGGGGCAGAGGGAGGGGAGAGGGAAAGCTGATCTGGTACTGGGTGAGGGAAAAAGGTCTGAAACCCTGAGGGCCAGCAGGAAGAATGCAAACAGGCAACCTCAGGACATAGGATGTTGCCCCCCCCCCAACCCCTCCAGAATGCACCAGACATCTGGGAGGTGAGTCAAAGGTCCAACAGTATGGAAAGGGAACTTACAGAGCTCACCTCCAGCAGGAAGACAGGACATCAAATGAGGGATGGGGATGCCACCCCACTGCCACATCTCTGACCCATAATTGTTCCTGTCTGAAAGTATTACAGAGATGGAAATGACGAGGAGCCTGAGGAAAAGAAGGTCCAGAAACAGGCCCAAAGTGGAATCCAGCTCAAGGCGGCCGGGGGGTTCCAAGCCCTGACACTATTACTGAGGCTATGGAATGCTCGCAAAAAGGGACCAAGCATGACTGCCCTCAGAAAGACCCAACAAGCAGCTGAAAGAGTGAGATGCAGGTCTTTGCACTCAACCAATGAATAGAAGCAGCTGACCCCTATTGTTGAATTAGGGAAGGCTGAAAGAAGCTGAGGAGAAGGGCGACCCTGTAGGAGAACCAGCAATCTTAATCTGGACCCCCAAGATGTCTCAAACACTGGACCACCAAACAGACAGCATACACCAGCTGATATGAACCCCCCCCCCCAACACACACACAGTAGAGGACTTCTACGTCTGCGTTCATTCAGAGATGATGCACCTAACCCTCAAGAGATTGGAGGTCCCAGGGACTTTATAGGTCAGGTAGGGTGGGTCCTGGGGGCATCCACGTGGATACGGGGTGGGTTGGGGAGGAGGTATGGAATGTGGAGCAGACAGAGGGTGGATGGGGGGTTGAGGAATGGAATATGGGGTGTAGAAATTAAATTAAAAATAAAATTAGATTAAAGAGAAAAAAAAAAGAAAATTTCAAAATAACTTATCTCTACCTCATGTACTTAATTTACTTTGATTTTAGGGGACTTCTGGTACTCCTAAGAAGGAACAACTAAAAAGTTCATGGGGGAAAAGTTATGCTTTAGTACAGTGAATAAACTGACACACTAATATTCTATCTTTGGGGACAAAGCATGGCCTTATAGCATACATTTGTTCTTAAGTGTGATGTTAATAGAATTCTTTGTTCTCATCCCATGTCCCTCGTTTCAAACGGGAAAAAAAAGACTGTAGCATGTAAATCCCAAGGGTTTCCAGCAGCAGAACCCTGGAGGTTTTTGTATTTTCCCTCTTTTTCTTTCCATCTGGGATGTAATCTATCTCCCTTGTTAATCTATGGATCAAGAATTGCCTCTGACATAACATTCAAAGCCTTTTATCCACCTATTCCAAACAGGTTTACATAGGTTACTTCCATTCACTCTTCTGGAAATATCCATTAGCCACACCCCACTATATGCATTCTTCCCATGTCTGACCACCGCATCTGCAGGATCACATGTCCAGGTATAACGTCTAGCAGGATATTTAACACTTTACCCCTGTAGCTGCCATGAGACTTGTCTCAGGCTTTATGAGAGCATTGGCTGGGCAGAGAGAGTGGGAAGACACAGGACCTCATTGTGGCATCCAGCGGTGAGGGACAAATCCTTCTCATCCTTGTGGTTCCAAAATGTCCACACTGAGTCCTAGCAACCGGTACATGACAGTGGCTTAGTCAATAATATGAGTGGTTCCCAGTGGAGTAACAGTGTCCCTGTGTCTTATTTTTATGAGGCTTAATAAACACTGGCAATGTTGAATTGAATTTTGCTGCCAGGGTTGCAATCATGCCTTGGTTCTCCATGAGAGTAATGAATGGCTAGAACAGGAAGTGAGATGGTGAAAAAAAATCTAACAGTGTGTGGGTATAGGTACAGAGTAGTAACAGAGACACTTGGATGGATGAAAAAAATGAAGGGCATCTTGGCCTCCATACTTATGTGTAGCAGATATGCAGCTTGGCCTTTATGTGGGTCCCAAACAACTGGAATGGGGGCTATCCCAAAAGTTGTTGTCTGTACATGTGCTATGTTTTACTAGCTGGGCTGCTTTGTCTGGGTTCAGTGGGGGAGGAAGCACCTAGCCTCGTAGAGACCTCAAGTGTCAGGGTTGGGGGAATACCTAGAGGGGCCCCACTCTCCCAGAGAAGTGGAGGAGATGAGGGAAGGTTTGGGGGAAGGGGTGACAGTGGGTGGGATGTAAAGTGAGTAAGTAGCAAATAAATAAATAAACCAATAAAGTTTCAAAAATGAAGGGAATGTTACAATAATAAACAAGCTAGTAATCTGCTGTATAGGCATTTTCTCTGAGATTAAAAACCTTCCATTTTTGGAGGGAAGCCAGTTAAGGCACTGCGTGCTAGAAAAGAGGTGAGACAATTGGGTTTTGTAAAGGGGGGGGTCTAAGCATGTAGTACTTCCAGGTATGCTTGTCAAGCTCAGGAAGTCCAGGAAGTCCCAGATATACTAGGCCACACCCTCTGGAAGCACATATAAATAGCAAGAATGCTGAAAGACACCTAGCCAAAGTGCTGCACCTGGGAGAAGCAGAGATCAGTCTAGCTGCCAGGGAGAGGTTCAGAGCACCTGAGCTACAGGAAAGGACACTGTACAACCTCTTGAAACTGCCTACAGTTGGTTTGGCATGTGCCAGGTTCCCAGTTTCTGTGAGCTGTCTCCCGTGCTTGGGTGGGCTTTGGCGATGCATCTGTCTTTGAGCCATTTCTGTTCCAATAAGTAACCCCCTTCCACCATTCTCCTTTAACTATTTCCAATAAAATTCACTGATGGTGATGGACTCTGATGTCATCTGCACTTTGCTCTGTCATCGTTCCCTGTCCAGGGTGAATGGATGTTTAGTCACACCTCCCCAGGGATGAGGTCATAGAACATGGCTCTACAAATTTCTAGCTCTGTGGCCCTTGGCAAATGATATATTCTCTACTCTACTATTTAGCTATCTGGAAATTGGGTATAAAGAAAAAATCAAGCTCTCAGCATTGTTTATATAATCAAATAATGTAAGCAAAGTGTCCAGCAGAGTATAAACCACATCTGTATCCTGGATAAATAATTATCTTACCACTGACTAAGAGACCCCCCCCCCCCGCTGTGCTTCTCAAGACCAGCTCTGACTGGCTGAATTTAGACACTTCTGATCTACATGACTCAAATCCTAAGCCAATAGTATTTTTTGAGAACATCCTATAAGCTAGGCACTGGCTTTGCTGCACTATAAAATGCTAACAGGGAAACGGACTGATAGGAGCAGAATAGGCTTACGGGTCAGGAAGGAGAAAGTGAAATCCATGATTAGCGGTTCACGATCTGCTCTTGGAACAAATATATGACATTTAAGGCAGCATCCATGGTGGTAGTTACATGTCCTGGCCCAGGCACCCTGTGTCTTGATTTTGCTTTATTATAAATTGATGCATGACCTTCCCACAAACTATAAATTCTCAAAAACAGTCTATGTCTATCACATTTATAGCATTCAAAGCCTTAAGCTTGTAATTCTCTCTCTCTCTCTCTCTCTCTCTCTCTCTCACACACACACACACACACACACATACACACACACACACAAAAAAAAACAAAAACAAAAAACAAAAAAACAGGGGTGATGATTTAGCCCCAGTGACAGACATGCGTTAAGAAATCAAAAGGAAGCCTAGAGATGAAGAGATAACTGAACCACACAAACAGACCATAAGCTTCCAATAATTGAATGACAGTACCTTGGCCATAATTGTTTGACTTTTCAAAATCTGCAGTTCAGCTGAGGTTGTTCTCTTACAACTGTGAGTCATCTTACAGTCAGATCCAAGATGTGTTGTCTTCTAAACCCTGTCATTAAAGTCACTTTCAGCTCAATGGCCTTGATTAATAGTCCTGTGATGTCTACATTCTCTGTTGGATAGAACATTTTGTGTTCCAAAGTCATTCTTTACCTTTTGATCTTGACAGCTTCGGTCAGCATCAACAGAATAAAAAACCACTTGGGAGCGAATTCCCAAGGCCAGGCACTCTCCATAGGAAATCATATTTTCATTTCTTCTCCTCTCATCCGTGAACTGAAGTGGCAGAACAGGTGGCCTCTGACCAAGGAGCTCCCCAGGAGCCTGGCAAAGCAGCCACTTCCTGCACAGAGCTGGGATGGATTTAAACCTCCAGCATCTTTAATCACCCAACTCCATTTCCTCATAGGGGCACATCATCTGGATGTATCTTTATGGGATTGGACAACTCTTGAGGTTGAGCCCGACATAGAGTTCATCTAATCTAGGTATTTAATGAGTTTCTGTGTTACTCTAGATTTATAGAGCCCTGCACACATATTGACTATATCATCATTTCTGAATAACCCATATGTCAGAGAAGTGCCAGGAAAAGTTCCTCTTCAACAACCATACTTGGAAGGTATTGGATTTTACCAATTTGGAAATGGGGGCTCAAATAAATTAAAGAAGGGTTATCTGCAACATAAAATACTAATATGTGGCAGAGGAAGGATCCTTATTAGTTGACTCTGAAAATCCCTCCTTCTTTCCCTACCTGTATCATGACCTAAAGAAAGTATACCAGTGCCCAACAGTATCTAATGTAATAGTATCTGCATGTATGCAAAACAGTGTTGAAGTAGAAGTTACACAGGGGGAAATAATAAAAAAAATTCATCAAAACCTCAAATAATTGGTATTTTAACATTTCCAAATTCATTGTTGGAGGAAAAAATGAGCCATCCCTGGCTATTTCCTAATTCCTGTGTGTGTTCCCAAAAGTCTAAGCAAACTAGGAGTAAAATGTCCATCAAGGATAGAATGAGAGAGGCTTGTGGTCCTCTCATCCCTATTCTCCAGAGAGAATGCTCCTCTTTCTTATTTTCTTTTCTTGCATCTCCCTCTATCTCTCTCTCTACTTCCTTTTCATGTTCCAGCATGCAAGCTTGTCCATCCATAGATGTGTGTAACACTATGTCGATTAACCTGTTAATCTTACAAGCAAGACAATCTGAGAATCTTCTGAATTTCAAAGTTTTCAAAAATCTCAAAAATTTCAAAAAACACTGCACATTCCCAACCTGGCTTCCGGAGTGGCCACAGTTATATTTGGTACCTTGTTAGAGAAGCAAAATTTTCAGACAGATCTGCTAAGACTTAAATTCAGTCAGAGGCAATGGCAGCTTATACATTACTAAAACAATCAATTCTTCTGTGTGGGGAACGTTATGAACCACTGTTATGACTCTTGTTCATATAATTCAGGTATAACTTTCCATATATTGCACCCTGTCAGCACAGACTCACCTAGAAAGAAAACTCAGTAGATATCTTCCACTCGATAATCTCTAGTTTGGGGAAGATATTATTTCTAAGATTATTTCTTAAACATTTCCTAATATAGTACAAATTCTATATTCATAATCACAGTTGAGTATAACTGTTGAGGCTTTGTTCAACGCCTCGTGCTTTTTCACTTAGTTCAGGTGAGAATACCAACTGACACCGAGCAGTAAGGAGAGTAGGACGTCCATTTTGTTATGTTGTCAACCAACTTTGCATATGTCTTCTTTGAAAAAAATACAATGATTCATTATTTAATTAAAAGTTATTGTACTTGTGGGTAGGTGTGTGCAAGTCGCTGTGGCACAGATACTGAGATCATAAAACAACATTTAGGAATTTGTTGTCTGGTAGCAAAAGAACAGTGCTAAAAATACGTATATAAATAACATTATATAGACTGAACAGATTTTATTTGGGACTATATATGAATATTCAAATATACATATGCATGCAATAAAAATTATTGAAATACAAGGTCATTAATTTAAAGGAGAGTGGGCAGAAATATATTGCAGGATTTGGAGGGATAAAAGAGAAAGGAATGCTGTAACGAGATAAAAGTAAAATATAGAATTTTTCATCATCAATTGACAAATTATAGAATATGAAACTATAGGATATGAGGTAGCCTTATTATGATTTGTGAATAGAATGTAGAATAGTCGAATCGGGTGATTTAACAAAATCATGACTCCAAGTACCAATGATTTTTGTGGTGACAACATTTTAAATTTAGTATTAACGGTTTTGAAATATGAAACACGTTATTATTAAGTATACTCTCTATTCTGTGCATTAGAATTCAAAGCACATCCAGTCTTTGTGTCTTCCTCCTCTTTTGTATTATGTCTTCATTCATCCATGTACCACATTCAGTGATTACCATTCTATGCTCTATTGATATGTTAGTTTTTAAAATTGCACACTTAAGCAAGAACTACACCTGACTTAATTCACTTAGCACAAAGCTTTCCAGTTATCCTTGTGTAACTACAAATATCAAATTTGTCTTTATTTTTTAGGTTTAGGAGTATTCTACTAAATATACATGACTTTTTTTTTTTTTTTATTCAGTCATCTATTGAAAGGCAGCTCTGCCTNGCCGAGACCCTCTTTTTAGTGACAATCTAGGTCTATAGAGATAGTGGGCACAAAACTGGTCCATTATATCATCTGTTGCCATAAAATTGCTAAGCTTCAGCTATGGAAGAATAATGTTATTTCATATGGAAGAATAACTTTGGCTTTGTGAATGTAAGAGAAACATTTCTAAATTTATGGCAGTCTCTTGTGAAGTATATTAGAGTAGGGAAGTCCAATGAGCTTGGGTGCCATATCCACTCCCAAAAGGCTTAGTTTGTTATTTAATTCCTAGCAAGCTTTGAGCATTTGGTTTTGAAAAGTGTTTAAAAGATGATGTCATAAGATCTTAAGAAGAAAGAAACTCTCATGGTTTGTTGCAAATTTGCAAGTATTTTAACCTGATCCCAACCTAGAATTCAAATTTTCCTCTATTTGATACATTTAGTAACTAGTTATTGGTCTTAACATTCCCCTTTCTGTCGAGTTAAAAATAATTACAGAGAGTTGGGAAGTGAACCAGCAGGGCACAGTAAGGAGTGGCTTTGTGGGTATTGTAAATAGTTAATGATCTTAATACTCCCATTTTCGTTGAATTAAAATAATTGCAGAGAATTTGGAAGCCAGTCAGAAGGGCACAATAAGGAGCAGCGTTGTGGGTGTTAAGTCTCAGTGGAGGCTCTGGAGGTGGGTTTGGGTTGTTACTGTCCAGCAATGTGAGTGAAGTTATCACTCTACACAGATGCAGGTGGGAAGCTCAGTTTGGAAGAATGTAAAAGCTGGTGATTTCTCCTTGCTATTATGTGCGTCCCTGTAATCCTGCTGAAGCTTGTTTGAGGAGCTCTGTTCCAATGCTATTGTCATCGTCCTTTTCGAGTAGGTTGCTAATAGAAGTGAAGTCTTTGTGAGTGACCCCAGCATAATTCACTTCAATTTCCTCCTTGCACCACAGATACTCTCTTTATCCTTTGCTTTTTCCTTTGACATTATTAAACACATATGTTGTTCAATGCATTAATAAACACATCATGTGATAAACATGATTTGCAAATATAATGTAGGATAGAAATACATTTGTCAAAACATATATATTAAAGATTTTTGTTTTTCTCATATGACCCTGAGCTCCAAAAGCTCATGTTTTGAGTATTCATGTGCGACTGGGGATATATTAGTGATGGAAGAGGGAAGAGAGACACGCTAAGTATATGGATGAACAGTTAAGTAACAAGACAACCAAAGGTCACTCTAAAGATATAAGGTCCGTGCTTATATATCCTCTATAATCCTCTCAGTGATTTTTCTGAATGAAGTAATTCTGCTGTTCTACCATATAAATGATCAAATCTCAGAGATGGCCAACAATATTCTCCACCCCAGAGAAATAGGCTATTAGTGATACTTTTTACTTATCTTTTTATTTTTTACTTAAAAAAGCTATGGTTTAAACATGTTACTTATCACTTGCCAACAAAAATAAAAGCCTTAAAGCAAGATAACACAAACTGCATATGAAAATCTGGAAAAGGCTATCAGAGAATTTGGCATAATAATGTTTCTGTTTGTTTGTTTGTTTGTTCCAAGAAATTATGTTGTGCTTTGGGGCACGCTACTAAGTACAATGGCATCAACGTCATTAAGGAAGTTACTCCTGAAAATATCAGTCCCCTCACAAGAAAAGAATCCCAGAAGAGCAAATGGACTGATGGTGATAAACTTTAAATTTAGAAAATGGATAGATATTTGAAGACTGTTAAATCAGCTAACTATATAAGATTTGAGTGAGGATTATCTTACTGGAAAATTCTTTGTACATCAGCTATCTCAGAGCCTGGGGGAGGTAGGTAGAGTCAATAGGAAGGAAACCTGTGTGAAGAGCACAGTTTCGTGGGTTCCCTTTACAATGTCCCTAGGAAGGTATATGCAGCCCCAGAAAGAAAGCCTGTGTGAACAGCACAGACTCATGAGCTCCCATTATCTTCCCCAATAACCAGGCTACTGTCCAAGCACACATAAGATGTCTGACATTAGAAGGAGCTGAGAAGAAAAACAAGAGAATAAGAGAGAGGAAGAGTGAGAACACAGGGGAAGAAAGTAGGAAAAAAAGATACAGAGGCCTTATAAAATGATATCATCTAAATTATTTTTATAAATTGTAGATTCAAAATAAATATTGAATTTATAATTTGCCTCTGAAGCATCTTCAGGTGCTTGATTCAAATTCTGTTTGTTACCCCAACACAGAATGTGAATTATCTACCCAAAGGCAATTTAAGTATTTTTTCTAAAGAAGGATTATCAACTTTGTTTATTTCTTATGAGGTGATTGCTTATATTCTTAAGTTATAAGCAAATGGTATAAACTAATAGACCTTTGGTTTTTTTCTTTCTTAATAATTGTATTTTTAAAAACCATTTAATCTAATATCAAAGTGGATGCTTAACAAATGCAAACATTGAAGACCAGAAGTTTAATGCTATTAAAAGAAATCATCCCTCCCTTTCATATTTAGATTTATGTGACAAGTCCTTTGAGCAGCAAATCCTTCAGAAGGAGCTGTGTGTTCAGAAGAGACCCTGTACCCTGCTTCTCTGGATAGAATCATTACGTAAATACAAACACCAACTGATAAATTTGAGAAAAACTAATACAGTCTAGAATGCTTTACTGTTCCTTTACCTAGTTTCAGATCCCCAGGCAGGAAACTGCTTCTCCTCATTACATGAGTCCAACTGAACACTCCTCTGGGAGAGCCTCTCAAATTTGACCTCCGACTTCTACCTTTAATATAATTCAGTCCGTTCACTTTACCAAAAATAAAATTCCCTTCATATATACACTCACGAGACCACTATATTTATGCATTGCTAAATCTAGTAAGGCTTAAGTTTAATCTAGGGTGCCATACAAAATCCTAGACACATGTTATCTAATTTACGATATAACAATACCACTCTGATATGGCTGTTTTTGTTTTTGTTTGTTTGTTTGTTTTAAGTTTGTTTGTTTGTTTGTTTGTTTTCAATAAGGCCTAGGGAAATGATATTTCAAGAGAAAGAACTGGAAAATAGAAAGACAAGGATCTAGACCCTGATGCCTGCATTGTAGACCTAGCTGTCTGTCTAGTGCCTTCCATCTTGTGACCAGCAGAAGTGCCATTTTTTCTTATTTGTAGTCACCTCTGATTTTTAACCCAAGTTGACTAGCAAGCTTGTAATTCCCACATATGTCTAAGGACATAGATGCATAGAAAAAAAAACCTTCAAGACAACCACTCATCTGACAGGTGGTCAGATGGTCATGTGATCAGGATGTCTTCTGGCCAAGAGACTAAAGAACTCTGAGCACTGTGCTCTGAACATCTGCATTGCAGTGCATGGCACCTAACCTCTACATGCTCTGAACATCTGCATTGCAGTGCATGGCACCTAACCTCTACATGCTCTGAACATCTGCATTGCACTGCATGGCACCTAACCTCTACATGCTCTGAACATCTGCATTGCACTGCATGGCACCTAACCTCTACATGCTCTGAACATCTGCATTGCACTGCATGGCACCTAACCTCTACATGCTCTGAACATCTGCATTGCACTGCATGGCACCTAATCTCTACAGACACCTACAGCTGTTCTCCTATTCCAATTCCACCTAAGTATGTGATAATTGTGCAAAACATAGGGATACACCAGACATATGGAAAGGTCTTGCTCATCAGAGTTACCCTTTATTTTAAGCAATAGTCTGTATAACCAGTGGCATGTTTAGTTGAATGTATCATGAGCTGAGCAACAAGGTTCAGTGGCACCAAATCAGTGATCTACTCTGGCACTGTCCTCATACCTATATATTCCTTATTTTATCAGAGCATAGAAAAACACTAAAAGCTTTCATCAGACTGTCAATAAAGACAGAAAAGCCAACTTTGTTGTATCTGACAATTGACCCTCAAAGTTAGGTCAGTTTGTGTCCACAAACTAAATTGTCTGAATCTGTGCAAATATTAATACATCAGGATTAAATCTTAGGAAGAAAAAAGAAAGAAAGGTGGTGGTGTTGGGTGTCAGAGGGAACTCAGTAAGAAATGGCATTAATTTCTGTGTACAAGACCCTGCACTAAGCCCCAATTGGCCACAGGCTAAGGGATTTGATAGCATACACTCTGCTAAGCAAAATGAACTCTGCCTTCTGAAAAATACCAACCAGCTGAAATAAGTTATTGAACAGTGGTGCCTGTGAATTCCCAGCTTCTTAATGACACAGGGCATGATGTAGGAGAATAATCGCTTCATTCATAGCAAGTGATTTGAAAAGTGAATGCCAACTGCTCGCCATAATAGCACTTAAGTCAGATAAGTGCATTTGGTGCAATACAGAATAAAATAATATATCCAGAAGGGCTCCAAGGCTGTGAAACCATCCTATATGTTCCAAGTATTCAATATATGATGATATTCACTGCCTTGTTTCCAATTCAGAAGTCAGTTCTCAAGATGCATTTTAGTTACAGTTTTGGTTGTAGATGTCCACACTGTTATAACATATTGGGTTCTGGGTCTACAGAAAATAAGTTACACTGCAGCTCATATATACTGCTGGTTTGGAAACTGTGGGAACAGGTGTACTACAAAAAGGCTGAAAAGATGGCTTAATCAGTAGAGGACTTGCTGCACAAGCATGAAAACCTGAGTTAAGATCCCAGCATATGTGTAAAAGGATGAGCATGGGCTCAGCATGCAGCAATTGTCCTGGAAATGTGGAGGCCACGAGGCCATGGCTATATTAGTTAGCTCCATGTTCACTGAAACACTGTCTCAAAAACTAAGGTGTAGATTAACAGACGGAGGCCCATGACACAGACACAAAGCTCTGGGTTTCACCTGTGTACACACACATGTCTGCACATGTATGTGTGGATACACACAAAACACACGTGAACAACAGAAACACATACACACACAGAAAGAGAGAGAGAGAGAGAGGAGAGAGAGAGGAGAAAGAGAGAGAGAGGAGAGAGAGAGGAGAAAGAGAGAGAGAGGAGAGAGAGAGAGAGAGAGAAAGAAAGAAAGAAAGAAAGAAAGAAAGAAAGAAAGAAAGAAAGAAAGAAAGAAAGAAAGAAGGAAGGAGATAGGGGAATACCTTTACTTAATATATGACAGTCAATGCTGAAATTTTGTAGATCAGCCAAGAAAAGTTTGAAAGTGCTGAAACAGGTCTAATAGCAAGAGAGTGCATAATTTGCATTGAGTTTTGCTGATCTGATAGTATTTATGATAAAACACAAGAAGGGTGAGGGACTGTAAGAGGAAGGTCAACTCTATAAAGTTCAGACTTCAGCACATCCTTCTGAAAGCTATCTTCCCCATTTGCCCAAACTTCACAGTAGGACTGAGACCAAGGGGAACGATTTCACTTTTGTCCTATGTTTTCAACAATAGTGATCAAGACAATTTAATTATAAAAGCCAGAGAAACAACACAAGTAGCAGAAAACACTACTTTGTATTTACAGGAAGGAAGTTAAGTTCTTACCAAGACATTTTCCACTCTGTGCCCTCGGGCTCATGGCTTCATTCTAAGTTAGAGGTTTTATTCTATCTATAAAATGGACTTAGCACGAATACACTCCTGGAACTTGCAAAACTAAAGTCCATAAAATGATCTTTACCCCTTTGTTTTCATGGAGTGTCTTCTTAGTTTAGAGAGGGGGTATCTGATGCACCTCTAAGGAAGCAAATTGAGTCTAAAAGTATGACTAATTTACATCTAATACACATTTGAGGATGAAATGTTTTGTGGTTTACTTGTATTTTGAACAGTATTAGAATTAAAAATTTAGTCAAATTGCATACAGCAGTTTAAGCAAAAATAATGATTCTTGAACCACGCAGAAGTCAAAGTCAGATGTTTATAGACTCTTTCACCAGGTGCTATGAGTTCTTCTGGGGCAGGAATCCTCTTCCTGTACTTGTAACATTGTTTCATCCCTTGATAAATAATGAGGCACTCAATGTATTAAGAACACAAGATACTTTTGTGGAAACAAGGAAAATGCCCTTGCTTTAGCATAAATCATCCCACATCTGGAAGGAGTTCATTCATTCTTGTTTCCATGATTCTCCAAATACAACACTGTCAGATGTCACAAGCATCCTGCCCTGGATCTTCACATCGTATCATCTTCATTTCTCTGCTATGAAATGCCGTGAAGAACTCATTAGTAATTCCCTCTTTCCCACAAGGTGAACATTCACGCTTGCATGTGAACAAGATAGAGTACTTGTTCCCTTTAAAGCCTGGATCTAAAAATAAAAATAACTCTAAAATTTCTGCTCCATCAAACTAAGGAAAACTAGGTATGAGTAAATATACAATCCAGTACTGCAGATCCTCGGGTCTTGCTTGAGAGGGATATGTGTTCCCCTGGGGCAAAGTCATCCTCAACTGATGGTGCTGGTTACTGGCTGAAGCTTTACTCTACAGTATTTTACTGCACAGAACTAAACATTTACAAAGGCAAAATCTTCCTAGCCTCTAATTCATAAAACCTTCTAATTTATATTCCAACTTCACTATTTTAAAGGGCCCAATGGGGGATAATCACAGCAGCTGTCTCAA
Source organism: Mus minutoides (assembly GCA_902729485.2). Lineage (NCBI taxonomy): Eukaryota > Metazoa > Chordata > Mammalia > Rodentia > Muridae > Mus > Mus minutoides. The sequence goes on along the minus strand of LR749665.1, from coordinate 1,534,746 downwards.
ATATGTCTGCTTTATTTAGATAATAAGCCTAAAAGGCCAGGGTGCCTTTGGAGTTTCTATCTATAGCACTGACTGCAAGATACTGAGCATTTGTGAAACACTAATACTAGGTTTGCATCTTCCTGTAGTATCCTTGGAGCAGCCCAGGGGCTACATTAGAGTCAAGTTCTGTTTACATTTCCTTGGATTTCAATATTGATTCCAGCTCTAGAAATTATAGGCCGTTAGTACACCATTTAGAATTCACTCTTCTTGAACAATTTTAGAGATGCCTTTCTGGTATTTAATTCAATATGTGAATCCACCCATGAGGTTCTCCACATCTAATGCTAATTATCACATTAAGATTCTCTCAAAGGGACTACTGGGTAGAAGAATTTGCCAGGAATCGTTCATTATTTGTATATGAAAACAGAGAAACACTTTAAAAATATATTTACTGTTTTATAGCTGAGGAGGTGCAACACCCAATACTAGTGCACTTGTAGGGAATTTGAACACAAAAGACTATGCAGTAAATAAGGAAACACTTCTCATTGGACCAAAACCAGGGAACATCACTTAATGTAATTCTAATGTTTATCTAATAGATTTGGTTTATTTATCATAGACTTACTGAACATTTTGTGTTATCATATCTGTATCAAAGCGCAGATTTTTCTATTTGCTTCTATTGTGTGTTATAATCTAAATTGTTTTATATTATGATAAGGTGCTTGGGAAATTTGTTTAGGAAACATAAAAGTCAATCATTAAGTACATTTGTGTAGTGATACCTTCATGTTAGTTGTTAATCATGCATGCCTGATGGACACAAACTCATTCCAGCCTTGGATTCTGTACCATGACATCATGCCACTTCGTGGGCCTTCTAAAGGCTTATAGAACACACTTATATTTTTTCTCTATGGATCAAACTGTTTGCAATGTTGTATGCTGGATCATGGGACGGACCATCACGCATTCATGGTAATTGTTAGGTATTAGCAAACAGTCCTAGTAATCGATACAAAGTAGCAAACACAGAGGGAAGAAGCATCATTTGTAGCAGGTAGAAAACCTATCTGTGAGAGAGGAAAGGACACGCCCATGCCTGGGAGGTGAGCAGTGGTACCTGTGAGTGGGAGGTGGGGAAAGTGTGGCTTTAGATAAGTGGTCCTGTTGGTAAGAGAAAAACAGTGATCACAGGCATGAGTAAGGAAGGAGGGGTGGCTGAGAGTTGCACAAGGCATTTTTGCTCCCCTGAGAATATCATTATCACCTAAAGATGAAGCAACACACTTGTTCTTATGAATAGAAATGTGTTCCAGGGTAACAGATTTCACTGGGAAAGATGGCAAAGAGGACATGGAGGGCAAGGTGGTTTCTGACCTACAAATAGATTCTGGCTTGTCAGTGCTTCTGAGTTAAGAAAATCTTTTGGGATAGCACTTGAAATATAAATGAAGAAAATATCTAATAAAAAATTGAAAAAAAAAAAAGAAAAGAAAAATCTCAGCAGGGCATCTTCTAAACAACAACAACAACAAAAAAGAGGGTGCCCTGGGTACATTAGAACTTGAGTGGCTGAGATGCTGTTAAAACAATGGCATTAGCAACTCAAGAAGTTAGAGAAGAAAAGATAAGAAGTGAGCCTTCACCAGAGTCTACCCCTCTCATACCTAGTGAGCATGATAAGGACACACAGAACACAGAAACTGCAAGGTAGGCAAAACTGGTCCAGATCTCAGCTCAACAAAGCCTGAGGATAGATAAAACTGGGTCCTTGAAAAAAAAAAAAAAAAAAAAAAAAACAGGGCAGTGTCGGAATATTGGGTGGTCAGAAGAAGAGCCATTGTCCTTTAGCATGGTCCAGGGGTAAGCTGGCAGCTGTAAGAGGTAGAGAGAGGCAGAGAACTCTAAGTGGAGATGCTGAAGTGCCATGAACAGAGAAAAGAGAGAGCTGTTGTGAGTTGTGGAGACCCATGCTATTCCAAGGGGTTCACAAAGAGAAGGAAAATGTGGAACCTAGTCTTTTAAGTTCCTCATTTTCATTTACACTCTGAATAGCTTTATATTAAATTAAAGACCTTACAGCCTGAAAACTATGAGGACAAAGTGCAATATACAGTTTACTATTGTACTGAGATCTGAGAAAGAATGTTTAGAACCTAGCAAAGATGCCTTGGCCAACTTAAAATGATTTCATGAACCTCTGTGTTCTCCATAATTGTGAATGTTATTTTTGTTTACATTTATTCCTTGACTTTAATATTTCTTTTGTCAAAGATGCCTTCTTACTATAACTCTTCCTGGGTTGAAAGCTTCAGGCCGTTAAGAAATTGGGTCTCAGTGTCTTGTAACTTCTTTCCTTCACAAATATATCTTTATAAAAGTTTTAAGAGAGAAATTTCTTGTTCTTATTGTTCTTACCACCAGACCAAATCCCGTGTAATACATATGCCCAAATGAATCATGGGAACATCCAGAAGACAGTGTCAGAATTATTATGGCAACAAATGTGACTTCTTATTCATTGCTATGCTGAATATGAACATTGTGAAGACAGAAAGAGCAGCAGAAAGGAGTCAGAAAGGCAGTTTATGGAGAGACAGGTCAGATAAAGCACACCTTACCCTGTCTGATGCAGATAGTTCTATGGATTGATGTGCTACACTTACATCATTTAGTGTTACACAATGTAACTATGTACCAGTCATGGTAAGAAGTTAACAAGAAATAGAAACAACAGCAATTGTAACAATATACTTCACTGACACATATGCAAATGATGCTATTGTGTGAACAATATGTGGATAGTGCATATGTTGTAGTTATGCTACATAAAAGAATAATTCATAGCCTTATGAGGACACAATACATGGCTAAACATTGCAACACACTACTTAAAATAACATTTGATGCTATGCTAATAGGTTATTTACTTCCAGAGTATTTTAAGATAAACAACTATTTAATTGGACCTTCAGACCCCACTCAACAAGAGGACTATCCTGTGTGGTACTGGAAACCTAACAACTACTCAATGAGAGTGAGGTCATGGTTATTCGAGGAAAAATCTACAATCACTAATTACGAAGCCAAGGTAATCCCAAACAATAATCTATAAACATTTATTCCTATACTCAAGGATAAGTATAGTCTTCAGCCCTCATAAAGGAAATTTCTCTTTGTATCAAAATACATAAAACAAACAAACATGAATCCCCAAATAAAAAAAAAATCCACAATTAATCAAAAGGGAGGGTTGTGGAGCCAAAACTTAATAGATATATTTACAAAAACACTCCTGCACCTAAGGCTCAGGGAACATTGCAGAAGAGGGAATGGAATGAAGGTAAGGACCCAAGGATCAAGGAATTTACATGAGACTGTGTCTCCTACTACCATCAGAACCAACACCCATAATGTCTCACCAACATGACCACCTAAATATGAACTAATCAAGGATAGCACCAATGAGCATGCCAGACAGGATGGAGGAAAGCTTATGAGAGGGACCTCAGCCATGCACAAAGAACTACAGGCAACCAAGGATAGCTGGGAGCAGGAGAGGTGGTCCTCCCCAGGGAGGAGCACAACTATCGGATGTCCAAGGACAAACGGTCGGCTCTGAAAACATACATACAAGTAACATTATACAGACTGCACCGATTATAGTTAAGGATATGCATATGCAAATACATATATACAAATGCAATAACAATTAGTAAAAAGAGAGTCCGTGAATTTGAAGGGGAAAGGGGAGGGGTAGAAGGATGGGAAGGGTCAAAGGGAAGAAAGGAAAGAAAGTTAAAATAAAAAGATATTCATCCTGATTGGCCATAGGGATGTGAAACTGTGCAAAGTGAACCGATGGCTAAGCAGAAATATTGGCCTTAAAGTTTAAAGAGATGAGGACAGTGTACTATTTTCAAATGACTAACAACTTCCTGCTTCTACAGTGAGATCATATGAGAATGTTTTACAGTGAGATAGAATGAGAAATATCCATCTGAAAAGCAACAGTTTTACTTCCCCAAACATGGAACTATGTGAATTATTAAAGCTTATTGCCCAATACACTAAAATATAATATACACATAGCCAATAAGTTAATAATCTGAAGTAATATTTGGGGACTCAGGATGCTGCATTTAGACTTCTGGAGTGGTACCCAGTCTCTGGGACTCACATTCAGCCCTTACCAGCTGGACAGGTGACTTCGGCTCAGTTTCTCAATCTCCAAGACTGAGATGGTAACAGTAAAATGAACCTGAGGGTTGTGGGAATGTAATTAAATCAGAGATAAACGTACTGATAATGGTTTCTGGCAGACAGTAATAGGTTGTCTATCCATGTCCTTAGAATCTACGTAATTTTAATTAACAACTGATGCCAGACAGACATCCATGGCACAAACTTAGACATTTCTAAGTGAACTAAATTTTTAGTGCCATAAAAATATTCCTTGGGGCCTGTCAATTGTCTCTGCCTGTTAATTAGCTTCTGATATGTCTCTGATCATATTATTTATTTTTATTACAGCAGTTTTAAAACTGTAAATTACATCAGCCAGGCGTTGGTGGCGCACGCCTTTGATCCCAGCACTCGGGAGGGCAGAGGCAGGCAGATTTCTGAGTTCAAGGCCAGCCTGGTCTACAAAGTGAGTTCCAGGACAGCCAGGGCTATACAGAGAAACCCTGTCTCGAAAAACAAACAAACAAACAAAAAAACATGCTCATAATCACCAAATTCATTCCAATTATACATTTTGAATTTATCTGGAGGTCAATTATTATTAAAACAAAATGATTTTTAGGCTTAAACTCCTGAAAGTTAATTCAGATGTTAACATCAGCCAGATATTTGAAAAAGCTGACAAGATTATGTAAACTTTGAAATAAACTTGATACACATTCAAAGTTTTTATCTATAACATTTTCATGCTAAGCCCAAATAAGTTTTGAATCTAAAGAATCAGATAAGAGGTGTAAGATTTATTCACCATAAGTGCTCAGTAACGGCTGGTTAGTTGGATGAATGGCTGAGCCGATTTACTTCTCAGCTGATACGGTGATCTGTGGAGATCTTGGAAAGACTCACTGTTATTAAACATAATAACAATAATGATGTTCTATACCTGATGTATACACAGAGATCAAACAAGCAGGCATATAATGAACTAATGCAATAATGATCTTTTTCTTTTCTTTCTTAAAATTTGTTTAATGTATGTGAGTACACTGTCGTTATCTTCAGACACAGCAGAACAGGGCATCAGATCTCATTACAGATGGTTGTGAGCCTCCATGTGGTTGCTGGGAATTGAACTCAGGACCTCTGGAAGAGCAGTCAGTGCTCTTAACCACTGAGCCATCTCTCCAGTTCCACACAATAACTTTAAAGTACTCTTCAGTTGCTGTCTACGATTTCTTTCCTGCCTGTTGAGAACATGGCGGGTTGAAGGAAGATAGCAGTATACTGTGATCTGTATTCCTGCGCTCACCTGGACCTGCTATACTGATAGTCCCATCTGTGCCATTTTCATTAGCACCAGACCACTAATTTTTAACTCTCCTCTTTATTATATAGCATTGTGCTCTCTGAGGGGGAAAAAAGAACAATACATGGGCACCATGTGAACTAACTATGTGCCGCTCAAAGTTTATGTTGGATGTGAGAAGCATCTCATTTTGATTTACAGTGCCCAGGTGTGCAATAGAGAGCAAGGGCTCTTATCTCTGCTCCCTGTAATGTGGTAACAAGCTGGTGCAGGTTTGATGGGGATGATGATGGACAATGCAGTGATTATGGACAACCCTCCCTAATGATGACATCTGACAGTCAGTTATATTCCTAGCTAGCCTGGAATACCTCGGTGGACGGTTCCTGCTATCACCGCTCTGAAGCTCCTTGCTGCATCAAAGGACCATCAAGGACAGAAGATGGTGATGGCAGAAACAAAGCCACCACCAAGTCTCAAGACAGCAGCTGCTACATCCTGACTAGAGATTAAAGGCTCTGCCTGAAACGTAAGCCTTGCCTTGTATTACTGTGCCCCTCCAGGTCTTAATGGTTACAAAGGTTATCAGGTGTGTGCGGCCTCATTTAGATCACTGAACACATGAATCTTTGCACCCCATGTCTGCATCCCTGATGAAGCCCCTACTTGGTTTATGACAGGAACATCAACTAATGGTTACTAATGTCTCTGAGAGATAAAGGAATTTTGCCGCACCTTCCTATCAAAAATCCAACTCCCATCTCTTCCATCCCAACCTTATGACCTGTACCAACATTTTCCAGCACACAATGGAGACAACCTAGAATATGAGATGCCAGGTAATAATTTGTCATGTGTCTGTTTAATAATAGACCATGTCTTGGATTCCCTCTAAAACATGACTGACGTTTGAAGTAAAAAGATAATCCTGTGAGCTTTCCTATTTATCCTACAAGCTCCTTCTCATTCCAGTGACCCTGGGTGCCTTACTGAGTCTCCTACCTATCCGGAGACTGTTCATCTCTTGCCATCAGAACTGTTACAGAGATTCTTGGCTGCTTATATCATCCCTCATCTGTTACCAAATTCTCAGATGCTCACTCAGCTGGACCTGTTAACTTGTGCTCTTATCTAATAACAGCTGACAGACCCAAACTAATGATGTCACCGCGACAGAAACAAGGTCATTCTCCCACAGTTTTTACGGTTATCCATACCATGAGTTACTTCTGAGGGTTTGCTCAATGTGGTTTACCAGCACTGTTACAATAAAGGAAAGGCGTCTATTTCTGGTTCCATGTTCTGTTGCTAACATCAGGAGTAAAAAAAAATATCAGGAGAAATGATGCTTCTGAGTGTTTCATGGTGACCCATTCATGCTTGGAAAGCTAAGAGGCTTCAAAGCTTTGCTCAACTGTTGTTTCAAACTTGTACCATGCTTGTTCTCCAAGATCTCACATGAAATCTAGGCCGGGGAGAAAGAGAACAGCCCGTAGCATGGGAATTCCCCGTCTCAAGTACTCAACAAAACTTTAAGAGATGGCGTGCTTCCGCAGGTACAGAAAAGGAAGTAAAAGATACAGAACAAACTGGAAGTTTCCCATTTAAAAGTCCTAATTCTCTTCCATGGGGAAGATATGTTAACAAAGAATGATATCTGTAATGTTCACATATGGTCCTTGGTTCAAACACTTTCAAAAATTCCTTTAACTTCGGGAAAAAAAAAAAAAGAAAAAAACCCTAAAATGTTCCTCTGTAGCTCTGCCACTTTTAACTTGAAAGTGAAGTCAGGGTTTTTCTATTGCTTGGTACAGAATCATTAATAAGATTTTATACAGAATAAGAATTATTAAGATGTGAGCTGTTGAATCACAAAAATGCATGGCATGAGGGACCGTAGGAAGTCTGGAAGCTATAATGTGATATTAAATCAAAGCCCAGGGGAAGAGCATGCTGAATACAGAGTGGAGCAGAGTCCTGGGCCACTGCTCAGGGTCTCCTAGGGAGCACAGCATGGAGCTACTTCCTGGCCTGAGAGAACAGTCTGAGGAAGCAGCAGCAGGGAGCACAAAGCTTCACTGGAGAAGATGTGAGAGTTATATTAGGGCAAAGAAAACTGAGAGGGACGGATGGGTCTCCTTCACATTTGAAAATGTCAGCTTGGGTTGGGTGAGATGCCTGCTCAGGGCATAGGTAACCTTCCTCCAATGACCTGAGTTTCATTCTCTAGACCCTCCTAGTGAAAGAGGATGACCAATTTCCTCAACTTGGCCCCTGACTTTCACATGTGTGCCCATTGACGAGCACAGTTGCACACAACCACTCATATATGCACACATACAAACACATACTCACACAAAACAAAATTAATTATTAATTAATTAATTAAAATTTAAAGACCATTTCAATTTGCCCCTTCATTAAAAGTGGAAGTCTTATTTATTTATTTATTTATTTAAAGTTTAGATGGCTCAAGCCACTATATTTTAATTTTTACAAATTTTAGTGGTCTTACAGACTTAACTAAGGTCACTTCATGAAAAAAAAATCATCTTTTATAATTCTATTCTTAAAGTCTCATATGCTTTCAGTTTCTGATATCAAAACCATTTACAGGGTTTCTGATTGAGATATTAGGCATGGTAAAAATTTCAGTGACTAAGTAAAAATCTAGAGATCTATCACATATCACAGAGGGTATATATAGTCAGTAGAGGTATGCATTTTTTATTAACTAATAGAGTGTATTCACACTTAAATTTTAATGGGTGTCTAATCCTGCGTAAAGTTTGGAGACTAAAAGGGCAAATCAGTCCATATAGTGCACTGGAGGTCAAACAGATAAGACAGCAGATGATGCAAGCTCTCTCTATTAGAGATGCATTAATAATCAGTAGGGGGTTCCTTGCAAGAGAAGTCAAGTCTAACGCTCGCAGGTGATTACCATAGTGCTGGCAAAAGGAGTTCAGCTGGGTCCTAATGATTGTGACAAAAACTGACCGAGCTCAGGTAGAGAATGAAATTATTAAAAAGTTTCAAACATTTGAGTTCTGAGTTTCATAGGACAACATTAAAATTTGACAAAGGACAAAGCGGAGACTGTTTGCTACTAAATCCTCATCAGGCTTACAGTGAGCAGGCCAAATAACAAAATAACAAACCCCAAGCCTTTACAGATGGAGTCCATGAGCACTCATAGGAAGTCCCCCCCACCCCCCACCCCCGTACCCCATGACCTACCATTTACTTTATTCTGAAGAAGATCCACTCTCCAGTCCTCAGTTCTCAGACTCCTAGAGAGAATTCATCAGCTCTTCCTTTCTCAAACCTATCTTCCTCCTGCCTTTCCTACTAATGTAACTTTTGCCTGAATTAGTGAAGTTCTCATTAATCTCTTCAAAACATTTGAAATCATTTCAAAAACATTATAAGAACACAGTAGGTGGCTCCAGGTGCCTGCTTTGAAATGGGGCAGTCATTAGAAAGAGAGTCCTACACTATGCAATGGCTGGTGTTCCACCCTGTTTTCTGTGGACTAGCCAAACAGTCAGAGTCATTTCAGATACTGGACTAAGAAAAGAGACCAGAACAAAGATCAGAAGCACAAGATGCCTGTGTGCCTGTCTTCTCCTTTCCCTGTAGATACTTCAAACTGAAGCAAATGTAACTACTTAAAAAACAAACAAAAACTTTGTTTTTTTTTAATCAAATGGATTTATTTTTATTACAGCTCAATAGATGAGATGCTTTCAACATTGTCTCATAATTTCTAACTCCCTTGTTCTTTTGGACACACCCCCACATTATTTAATGAATGTCTTCTCAGCTGTCAATAGCAAAACAGAGTAGGAGGTGAATCCAGAAAACCAACAGGAGATATGTCAAACAGGAAACCACCTAATCAATATGTCTCAGCCCCTCCCCCATCTGCTCTCATATAAATATAATCAAACGATCCCATTTTTATTCACTCTTGCCCTTATGTATAATGGATTAAAGTTGCCCTTTTCAAGCTTTAAAAACATCCATGGTAGTAACACTAGTTAGGAGTTCATCGACATACACAATAATATAGCTACAGAAAGGAAACTCAACAATTAGGAATGAATTACTCATGGTTTTGTGATGTCTAAAGGAAGTGAAAAATTCAACCATGACCATAGTTATCCTTAAAACTTCTGGCACTAGGAAATTCAATGAGTCCTTGTTAAATGCTAACCTTTGAGCAACCTTCAGAAAAGTCTGAATTCCAGAGCTTCAGGACAAAAACAAAACAAAACAAAACAAAAAACAGACTCATTTCTGTACACAGCACTCGAAGTAATTGAAAAGAATATTCATTAAATTTGCCATCACTCATAAAAGGTAATTATTTCTCCAGGAATGTCGCCAGTTACCTGTCTGTCTTATTGCTTCAACACGATATGATGCAGTTAAGTACGGATAATAAAAACATCGTTTTCAATTTGCAGGATCAAGATGAGAGATTCTTTCATGTTGTCAACACTTACTATTCAATATAAATTTATAAATACCTGAGTCTAATATTAACAGAAAGTAAAGTGGTGGGGATAACTTACACAGGCTCAATCTGTGTTAGTCATAAGAAATATTACATAATTAACAGCATTATGGTACACTGTCATTATCATCTTACCGAGTTTATGGGCTTCAGGCTCACGGTTGACAGCACTCAATTACTGGTGAAGAGGTGTAAATACAGAAAATCATTCAGTCACTTCATGTCTGAGGATTGGGCACTCTGTCATTTATTCTATTCTGTGCAAAGTGACTGAGCTGCAGCTTACAGAACTGGAGAGCTTACTTATAGCAAGTGCAATTTAAAAGTACCCCGGCCCACACCGATACCACATTCACTTTAAAAGTAAACTGAACAGAATCCACAGAGACATAAATCTTTCAAGCACTCAAAGAACCTAAAGCAAACCAATACAAGAGCTTTTCCTATCTTATCTCCTAGCCCATGGCTTGAGACAGTTCTCTGTGCACTGCAAGAATATGATGACAGGGAAGCCTAATGTTCAGAGTCCAGTATCATCTACAAGAATGGTATAATGCTGGCGATATCATATGACTAATTTCAAACTGCAGGGCAATAATTCTGCCATCCAAGTAGCTTGATATGGGTATTAGGACAGACATGTTGTCTAATGGAGATAGAAACATAGAGTCCAGAACTGAACACACATTTTTTTTGTCAACTGCTATTCAACACAGTCATTAAGAACATACAATGTGAAAAGCACTGTGTCTTCAATAAACCCCATCAGAGAAACCGGTTATCTGTCTACATAGATGGACAAGGATGCAGCTGGTTCCTGCTTTCCTTTTCTTCTTTCCATTAATTGACAATATGAGTGTGGTAGGATAGAATCTTAGCACGATTTTGATGAGTATCTCTTCTGCTTTTGCAGTCTTGAGAATTGAAATCAGGACCTTGCATGTGCTCAGGAAATACACACACACACACACACACACACATCTAGCACCTATCTTATCATCTATCATCTATCTATATCTACATCTATAACTATCTATATTTATATCAATATATAGCATTGAGATATATTTGAAATATTTTGACAGACAGTGAGGTTGAACATTTTCTCACATGTTTATTGATCACTTATATTTCATCCTTTGAAAACTGTCTACTCATTCCATTAGCCTCAATAAGTTGATTAATTCTTGTTTTGTTCTCGGGTTTCTTAGACAAATATTTTCATATAAAACTCAGGTACAAATGAATGACAAATGTAAGAACCAAGACTGAAAAATAAAACAACAAGAACTAGAAAATACAATTTAGGACTTTTTCAAGGCATTCCCAGGCAACTGTTTCTTTGTATGACACTCCCAGACACAACTACCAAGAGCAAAAAAACTGGCAAATGGGCAAACTGACAAGCCGTGGAACGGCACAAGAAATAATAAAGAAACAACTCGAAGGCTCAAAAAATATGTTCAAGTGACAAATATATAGATAAACCCAAAATATATAAGAAATTCAACTCATAGAATGAAAAAAATAGACTGGTTAAAAATTAATCAAAGAATGTCAAAAGAAACTTTTCAGATTAAGCCAGACAAATGGCCAATAGGCTTATGGAAAGAAAAGTGATATTCAGTTACCAAGAAAACACCACTTTAAACAACAGTGAAATATCAATTCTTGCTTGTTAGACTAGCTGTTAACCAAACCACAAGGTTCCATGAATATAAGGATATGAAGATAAAAGAAAGATTTTGATGGGAATTGGAATGCTCTAGTTTGATTTTTACTGCTATAATAATACTGATGATGGGAAGCTATTCTTAGAGGAAAAGGTTTATTTTGCTTACAATTCCAAGCTACAGTTTATCACTGAGGGAAATCGGGGTAGGAACTGAGGAAGAATACTGCTTGGTGGCTTACCCTTGACACTGGCTCATGCATGGCTAGGTTTCATATCAGACCAGTTCATCTGCCTAGGGATGGCACTGCCCACAATGGGCCAGACACTTTCAAATCAATGGACAATCAAGATAGTCCTTCAGAGACATGGTCATAGGCAGTTTGATCTGCTCAAGTAAGACTCCCTGCTTGGTTGATGAAAGTTGACAGCTGAAACTAACTAGGACGTAAATTAATAAAGTTATTATAGACAGTAGTAAAAGTTATATTTTAAAAAGTAAAGACAGAACTACTAGATGATCCTGTAAATATACTACTGGATACATAGCTAAAGGAATTGAAAAAAATCTATCAGTTTAAAACAAATATTCATTTCCATATTCTTCACAGTAGGGTTGACAGAGCTGAGGGGTGAGATTAATCTAAGTATCAAACAAGCCATGAACGAGCAAAGGAATGCAGCATGAGCCTATAATGAAAAATGACCTACCTTAAAACAAATGGAATTCTGGGATCAAGACAACCTGGATGGGCCTGAATCACATTAGAATGAATGAAATGAGCCAGCTAGAGAGAAGAGAAGGCTCATGGGAAAGTTATAAAACTCCAATAGTAAGCAGTAGAGAACAGAACCAGAATCCTAGGTAGGAAAGGCTCAGCATTGGAGGTGGGGTTCAGGTTATGTGAGGAGAACACGAGTCTTCTTAACCTCAGGGAATACATTTCAGATCTGTGTAGTAGCCTCTATTGCATAGCCCTGTGGCTACCCATCTTGCTTGGTAGTGATTTCACATTTAGTTCATTCAAAATTACTTCCAAAGTTTTCTCTGAAATATGGATCATCTCTAAATGTGTTGTTCAACCTCTGTGTAAGTTGTCATATTTCAAGTTGCTTTTCCAACTACATCCTACATCTGATTGAGGGCTAATATCCAATATATACAAAGAACTCAATAATTTAGAACCCTGAGAACAAATTAACCCTATTAAAAGACTGCCATCTTCTTTCCACTGGATAGTTTTTGCTCCTTTGTCAAAGATCAAGTGACCGTAGATGTTTGGGTTCATTTCTGGGTCTTCAATTCTATTCCCCCGATCTACCTGCCTGTCACTGTACCAATACAATGCAATTGTTGGTGTTGTTTATCACAATTGCTCTATTGTATAGCTTGAGGTCGGGGCTAAACAAAGAATTCTCAATGGAGAAATACTGAATGGCTAAGAAGCACCTAAAGAAATATTTAATAACATCCTTAGTCATCAGGGAAATGAAAATCAAAACAACCCTGAGATTCCACCTCACACCAGTCAGAATGGCTAAGATTAAAAATTCAGGTGACAGCAGATGCTGGCAAGGATGTGGAGAAAGAGGAACACTTCTCCATTGCTGGTAGGATTGTCAGCTGGTACAACCACTCTGGAAATCAGTTTGGCAGTTGCTCAGAAAATTGGACATAGTACTACCTGAGGACCCAGTAATACTACTCCTGGGCATATACCCAGAATTTGCTCCAACATGTAATAAGGACACATGCTCTACTATGCTCATAGCAGCCTTATTTATAATAGCCAGAAGCTGGAAAGAACCCAGATGTCCCTCAACAGATGAATGGATACAGAAAATGTGGTATATTTACACAATGGAGTACTATGCAGCTATTAAAAACAATGAGTTCATGACATTCTTAGGCAAATGGATGGATCTGGAGGATATCATCTTGAGTGAGGTAACCCAATCACAAAGAACACACATGATATACACTCACTCTGATCAGTGGATATTAGCCCAGAAGCTCAGAATACCCAAGATACACTTCATAGACCACATGAAGCTCAAGAGGAAAGAAGACCAAAGTGTATACACTTTGGTCCCTCTTAAAAGTGGGATGAAAATACACATGGAAGGGATGACAAAGACAAAGTATAGAGCAGAGACTGAAGTAAAGGCCATCCAGAGACTGTTCCACCTGAGTATCCATCCCATATACAATCCCCAAACCCAGACACTGTTGTGGATGCCTACAAGTACTTGCTGACAGTAGCCTGATATAGGTATCTCCTGAGAGGCTCTACCAGTGCCTGACAAATACAGAGGTGGATGCTCTCAGCCATCCATTGGACTGAGCCAGGATCCCCAATGGAGGAGCTAGAGAAAAGACCCAAGGATCTGAAGGGGTTTGCAGCACCACAGGAGGATCAACAATATGAACCAACCAGTACACCTAGAGCTCCCAGGGACTAAACCACCAACCAAAGTATATAAATAAAGGGACTCATGGCTCCAGCTGCATATGTAGCTGAGGATGGACTTGTTGGTCATCAATGGGAGGAGAGACCCTTGATCCTATGAAGGCTCTGTGCCCCAGTATAGGGGAATGTCATGGCCAGGAATTGGGAGTAGGTGGATTTGTGAGAAGGGAAAGGGGGGAATAGGGTATTTTTGGAGGGGAAACCAGGATAGGGGATAACATTTGAAATGTGAATATAGAAATTATTTAATAAAAATTATCAAATAAAGATGATTCTAAAATCAGAACAATAAATTAAAATTCATTGTAGAATACAATTATCCTCCAATGAATATGTGTATGTGTGTCCTACAAGGTGTTCCACAAAGAAAATGAGCACAACGCTATAAAAAGTCATAGTAAGAACAGAAAAGTCAGGAGAAGGATTTTGCTAAGGAAGAACTCTTTGACCAAGATCTGGAAAAAGTAGCTGTTACTCAAAAAGACTGAACAAAGTGGAGACAAAACGTGTATTGTTGAAATTTTAGTTCATGCTTGTGCTATTAACAGGAAAAGTTACAACATCTTTGATTGGCATTATCATGAAAACTAATTAGTTTCAACAATTCTCAATTTGGCATTGTCTTGTCATACAGTTATAAATGAAATTATAGGTTTATGACTGGAGGAGAAAGAAATGGTATTTTGCATACTGTGAGACAGAAGAGACAAGAAATGAGAAATTCTCTCTCCCCCCCTCCGTGTTCTTTTAATGTAAAACACATTAATGACTGTAGAGATTGTTTTGGTAAAACCAATAAATAAGAAATACTTGTATTTCAAAATTGCATTTGTTAAGTTTTTTACCCAAATATAATAATGCAATTTAGCACTTCTTTTAATGTATATA
This sequence comes from Mus minutoides, assembly GCA_902729485.2. NCBI lineage: Eukaryota > Metazoa > Chordata > Mammalia > Rodentia > Muridae > Mus > Mus minutoides. Next base: position 1,519,708 of record LR749665.1, on the reverse strand, counting down.
GAGGAGAGATAAATGAAATTATCATATACACAGAGTATTTGGAAACCTGACCTAGTGGTCCAACCCTGATAATGTTCATCCACAACTTTTTATCTTCATTTTATAATAGATTACTTCCATCTCTTGTATTAATTAGCAATTTGTGTTTAGTAAACCACTCTTATGTCCACTAGCTTAATATAATATTCATTTAGTTTCCTTCAGATTCTGTGAAGTAGTTTTCCTGGATCCCCTAAAAAACTATTGGTCAGTAGTTTTGATCTACTGACCCAGCAACAAATTAGCTTAGGCTTTTGAAGAACATTTGAGGGTTAGACAGTTCTCCTGATCCAGATGGTCTTGTGGACACACATGGAAACTGGCTAATGATTGGGTCACAACCATTTCATTATTTACTAGGCTGCATGACACTGGGTCCTAAAGCAGTCAAGAGGCAGTCTCTATTGTGTAAGTATGTTCAACAATGCTCTTTGAATATCCCATTGGCCAAAGCATCCCCCTTTGACAAGTGCTATGTCAGTATAGACAGGAAGTGATGTGTGTGTGTGTGTGTGTGTGTGTGTGTGTGTGTGTGTGAAGTTTTACAATAGATTATGTCATTAGATGAACAGAAAACTCTAATACATTTTTTGATCCCTTCCTCACTACCATTCATCTATAGAAAGTACAATGAACTGAAAACAAAACTCAGACCCTTGCATTGGTGTTCCCCTGATATCCTAGTATCTGTGACAAGGTATCAATTAACCTTTTTGTGGTAACACTGTAACAGCAATTGCATATGAGTTTATCAAAAAAAATAGAATAAGGCAAGTTTTTGTTTGGTATATCTTTAAAAAAAACATCTGTGGATGGCCATGAATTGTGGCTTACTGTCCTTATACAAAGGCCTTGAATTGTCACCAGGACAACCTCGAATGGAACAATCCCAACAGAGAATGGAAGGATGCTGACTTCAGTTCATAACACACACACACACACACACACACACACACACACACACACACACACACAACAAAAAGGTTTGTGAGAGGACCTTAGTCAGTCTAAATTTCGGAATGGCCTATGTGCCCTCAGAAGTCTTGCAAATGAAGGTCATATTACATGCCACTGGGGTCATTCACTTAAGAAAGAGCCGAGACTTTAAATTGCTGAAAGGGGAGAGGCACTTGAAATGACAGCAGCTACGGTCACAAATAGCATGAGCATGGCACCATCCTTCACTTTCACGTTCAGAACCATATCCATCTCCTTCAGGATTTGGCCTGGAGAATCGAAGTTACTTAAATTATAGGAAATATGGCTAGAACAATACATTCTGCATGGCTCTAAGTCTTTGGGGGAAAAAAATCAATCAGACAATGAAAAATGCCATGAGGAATTTCCAGACCTCACTGTAATTTATATTTGCTTTGCAGGACTATTAAAATTAAATGTGAATTTATACATCATTCCAGGCAACTGGTGTATGGAGACACTAACTCTGTTCATAACAAATCTTTGGTTGAGCAATTTTTCTGTTTGCATTATAGATCAAATGGTTACAGTCAGCCGGAAAAGAGCAGCACACAGTTAATTCATAAAGGAAAAAAGAATTAGTTGACTAAGCAATAAACATCCCAGTAGGCAAGATTACTTAATGCTAAGAATGTCTAAAGTAGAATCAGAGGGACTTCCGTGGTTAGTTCCAAAGACATCCTAGAGAGAAAATGTCCAAAGTGTGATAAAGCTGTGTTGCTTACTTCACCCTGCCTTTCACAATATGACCCACTGACTGGGAGGAAAACAAGGGCCACCCTTGGGCCTTCAGCTATGAACTCCGTGTTGTACACAATAAGGTTAATATAATTTGTTAATTCAGAATTTAGTTGTTCCAAAAGCTAAACAGCTTCACCATAACCCAAAAGGCCTGTTGTAATTGCACTTGGATAATTGGGGTTAAATATTACTTAGAAATCAGGACTTAAATAGAAAGACTTACAGGTCAACCTGGCTCTGAAAAGCAACGCAAGGACATAAGGCAATAGTGACTGACACATCATCTCTCTCAGCAAGTGCCCAACCCCGGGCTCTGTGTGTTTACCCTTCTCTCTCCAGATAATGGGGTTCCACACTCACAAACTCAGTAATACTTGTTTCTCTTTGGTTGCTATTTTCTGACAAAACAACTTTGGGAAAGGAGGCTTTATTTTAGAGGATGGCTGCTCACCTTTCTCCCTGATATAATTCAGTATCCTGGTGAAAATGGGGTTATAGTGTCATGTCTTCCCACACAAACTGAAGCTATACACATAAACCCCACAGGAACACCCAGAGGCCTATCTCCCCGATGATTCTAGATTTTGTTAAGTTCATAACACTAATTACCATGACTACAACCACAAATTTGAAAAATTACGGAGCATTGTTAATTTTATTTAAGAGGCCAGCCCCTGAGTGGTCTAACTTGCTCTAGGGAATAGCCACACATATAACAGTATGTAGGAAACTTCACGTAACTCAGAGGGTTAATAAAGGAATAAACAAAGTTGAGCAGGTGTGAAATGGGGTGTATCTTACAGTAGATGGAAAAAGGGGGTACAAATGTTCAAAAGATAATGCCTGAAATTATCAAAGAATTAATAAAACCATTAAAAGGAATACAGACTTTTCTTGCCATTATTCTATAAACAACACACCGCAATAGCCACTGGTAATCGTGCTCTGCATTTTAAATATTCTAAACATGACCTTGAATACCTCATTGCAAGGGTTAAGTAGGTTTGATGCCAACACTGTCCTGTCTTCTGTAAGGAACAGCTGCATCTAAAAGGCTAGAGATTGAAGGGTGTATTGGAACCAGTCCCCCACGGATACTAGGGGATGGCTGGACACCAAACTCGAGAATGCAAAAAAACAGAAATCGAAATTACTCATTTCCTATTTTAAGTCCTCAAAACTCAAATACTCTGAAAGTTTTGGTGCAGAATGTACTTTGAAAGAAGAAATTAGCAATTGAAATGCTATGGTGTTTTAAGATATGTAAACGCCCTTGGGCTTTTGAATTAAAATTCTATCAGTATCATAGCATATATCATATACAGGTCTTTAAAGTATGCATATGCCATGAATCACTTGTGATATTTTCGTGATTCAGAACTGTAACTATTGGTTGGTTTCTACCTCCACTTAGGGCATAAACTGATGTATCAAGAGATAAGCTTTTCTTCCTATGGGGTGGCAAACCCCTTCAGCTTCTTTATTCCTTTCTCTAGCTCCTCCATTAGGGATCTTGTGCTCAGTCCAATGATTGACTGAGAGCATCCACCTCTGTATTTGTCAGGCACTGGCAGAGCCTCTCAGGAGACAGCTGTATCAGGCTTCTCTCAGCAAGCATTTGTTGGCACCCACAATAGTATCTGGCTTTGGTGACTGCATATGGGATGGAGCCCCAGGTGTGGCAATCTGGATGACCTTTCCTTCAACCAACCAGACCCTCCAGAGCTCCCAGGGACTATGTCACCAACCAGGGAGTACATAGGGAGGGACCCATGGCTCCAACCACACACGTAGCAGAGAATGGCCTTGTCAGACATCAGTAGGAGGAGATGCCCTTGGTCCTGTGAAGGCTGGATGGATGCCCCCATGCGGGGGAATTCGAGGGTGGGGAGGCGGGTGTGCATAGGTGGGAAGGGGAACACCCTCATGGAAGCAGGGGAAGGGGGAGGAGATAGGGGTTTTCCTGGGGTGGGAGGAAGCAACTGGAAAGGGGATAACATTTGAAATGTAAATAAAGAAAATATCCAATAAAAATTTTTAAAAGAAAAGAGATAAGCTTTTAATCTATTCCATAAAAGTCACCAATGTAAACCAGGCCAACATGCCTACCTCCAGGATGTACATCCTAGTAAGTTGATGCACGATGCACGGGGTGGGCAATATCCCATTTCCTCCCTTCCCTGTTAGGTACTTTAACCACATATTTGCATTAAAAGGAGTTCCTGTGTTTTTCACAAACATATTGTTTTCATTACTGCCTACTGAACTATACACAAACAACTCACTCGAGGGAAACCGATATTTTTTCAGGAATCTACTACAATCCGCAGGGCCTCAATTCTGGCAATGTATTATCAACTTGATGGGCCCTAGAATCACCTAGCGGGGGGGGGGGGGAATCTCAGCACATCTGTGAGCGAGTTTCTGAATTTGGTAAGTTGTGGTGGAATGACTCATTCTACACGTGGGCGGGACTACTACATGAGTTGGAGCATCTGTGGTACTTCCTGAGGATGAAGTGTGGCCAGCCTCCACTGTGCCTTTCCAACATAATGGGATGCTTCCTCGACATAGGATCCAATGAGTCCATCTTCCCTCAGCGTCCTTTTGTCAAGTGTTTTGTGTATTTTCATGGAAATAAGAAAGCAATTTATATATAATCAATTAGAAAAGTTTATAGAAATTGTACTTTGGGGGCCATTGAGCTGTAAAACATAGGCTTGAGTGTAGAAAGACACAGATAAGACAGATTCACAGACAGAATAAAAGAGACATTTAGGCAAAGAGAGTACAGTTATCTAAATGGCTGGTAAATTCGTATAAAATATGTTAGGAAAGATTCTTCAATTATCACACTAAAGGGCCTATGTTCATCCTAACAAAATCATCTTACAACACTAAATATTCTTTGGCACTACAGCTGGGTCAATGGATAATTTAAAACTTAATGTCAGCTCTCGTTTGTTTTAGATTGCATATTAATATCAAGAGTTGATCTGGAGGAAGCTGTTTAAAGGAACAATTGTAGTCAAACAATTGTAGTGATTTCTTTCTCCTTTTTAAATCTTATATCATAAATGCTTTGAACATATATGAAGCATGCTACCATCATAGAATGCAGAAAGACAGAGATTCATAACTTGATATTTGGGAAACTGTGAGGCAAACAGTTACATCTGTAAACTTTCAACTACTATAGTTAATAGAACTGAAAATTATCGCAAAGACAGTTATAAACATGTGTTTCCTACAATAATTTCTTAGCTCTACTATTCTTCAAAAATTATACATTCTAAGCAACCGTTGTATTATTAGGTGCTAAATGTCAATCATGACTAATAAGAAAAACTACCACCCAGTTCAATCAAAGATGAAATAACTATATGTATAAACTGATAGTCCAGCTAAAATATCATTAGGAGAACTCAGAATGTTTGTTAATTGTCTGTTTCCTTAGACCAGGCTATCTCCCCCTGTTTTTCATTTGGGATGAAAATCTATCCCAATGTTGAACCTTGCATCATCCTTTCTATCTTATCTTCTACCAGAGTTCACACTTCATTTACCACCTCAAGCAATCTCTTTGTTTTTTTTCTTTTTTTAGAGTTTTTATAATTATCTGTGTTTGAAACACCAAAGCAATTTAAAAATAGTTGAAAACTACAAAATAGAACGCTCGTTCATCATTCTATTGAACCCAAGATAATGAACAGTCACCAGAAAAATAAATCAATTTCCTGACTGTCTGTAGCATGATGTGAATCTTGAAAGTCTCAACGAATCTTCATTACATTAGTGTAGCAATCACAGGATTATCTGGATTTGAAATGTAAAAATACTGTCTATTCCTGTTCACTGTAACAGTGGTTTGTTAAATGGCCCTTTCCATGTGCATCAATTATGTTTATCCACCCATCATTCAAAGCCCTTTATATTGCTCACCTATTATTCCTAAGGACTGAGGATAGTAACTAGTAAGAAGACCAACATAGCAGACCATAGCACTGTGTCTCTCGAAATTCACAAGGAAATTACAAATTGCTGTTTATATCGTTTGAAGTGACAACATGATATACATAGGTCAGAAGTTGAATGAATAAAGAGTTAAATAATCTTAGATCAGGGAGGGCAGTATTTTTAAATATAAGGTAAGAGAATAACTTCATAGATTATTAGGCAAATGTATTATTTCCTATTACAGTCACCTGTGCAACATTTTACAGCCCGCTAAGACACTGATTGAGATATTTATTAGATATAAACAGCCTCAAGTTGAAAGCAGGACTTCAAAGATGTCTCATCTGCTTGTGTATTTAAAATTTCTCTAACCATAACTCACCACACAAGCTCAAAAGTGCATACAGCCCTGAGTGCCCAATTATTAAAGACAGCCCTCATTTAACATTCTATGGACCAATGGTGAGGTGGGTTATTCTGAACTCTCACTGCCTGGGGTAAGAGAAGGCTGGAGAAAGGGGTGGCCTGCAGCGCTGTTTACAGAAAGAAGTAGGCTTATGGGGCTCTAATATAATGAATGGGTAATCTCTTGCTGAACAAGAGATACTGGAAAGTATGAGAGAGACCTAAGTGTAAGGAAGTAGAAGGCTGAGCTGTGTCACTGGAGACCTGTCTTGGCAGCACCTCTTCCTGCATTTCTCCTTTTCTCTGTTTCTACTCTATTACACCACACTCTGAGACATAATGGATTGTAGAACCCTGAGCCATACAAATATTTCTCATGTATTTGGTCACAGTAACTCAAAACACTGACTAATATAGATTGCTTTTATAATACCATGAGATTAGGCTCAGACAAGACTTAGGTTTGACACCCATAAATTACCAGCTCCTTCATCAACCTTAATAATTCAGGGACAGGTTTTCATTTATATCTACATGTTTCCTGCTGGCAATATAATAATACGGTTCATGCATTAAAACTGGGAGCTCATCAATTCTATATACCTTTCACTTTTGCTTTTTGTTATAGAAAACACTTTTATGCCATTCTACCAGGTAACAGGAGGCAAAGCAGAGCTGGAGGAAACTGGAGGTTAATGGTTATTGCCAGATTCCCGGTTGTCTAGGAATGGGAAATAAGACTCTGTTCTCACTGTTTTCAGATATTGATCCCTGTCTGCCAATTACCCCAATGAGCCAGGAGCATGGAGACCTTAGGGGCTGAAGTAAAAATGCCTCTTCTCCTGGTAGAAAATGTGCTTTCTCCATATGCCCTTGGGCTATCTAAAAATCAATCTGAGGAACAACCTTTAAAGACTGAAATGCCATCTAGACATCTATAGCCTGTGGGCTGTGCAGGACACAATAGCTCCAGTGAAAAGATTCCCGCAGAGATCCTCTGTGTGGTAGGGGGCAGTGTGGCAAAATACTTTGCTTTGGTGGTACCTACAGCAGCCATGTGATCTTGTCTCTGTCTGGTGTTGTCTGTCGGGTATACTGATTAGCAATCCCTGGTCTGGGTCAGAGTCTAAGACAGACCATTGTTCTCTATATTTAAAGATCTCATATTATAATAAATTTACTACCATATACTCATATTTCATTAAATATATTTAATCTACTAAATATATATATATATATATATATATATATATATATATATATGATATATAAATTTATAAATGTAAAATGTATTTAGATCTACTAAAAAATCACAGACTGATTCTGTGTTTAAAATTATTCTTTGTTTAAATTTCCATTGACAAAAGCCAGACATAGTGGTGCACATCTGTACTCATAGCACATGGGAAGAAGAAGCACTTGGATCTCTGTGAGTTCAAAGTCAGTCTGGCATACATAGTGAATCTGAGGCCAGCCAAGGCTTCATAGATACAAAAATTTCACAGATAGCAATGTTATGGATTTCTAAACCTTCAACACTCAGCCAACCAACATGGACTTAATATTTAATATTAACATGTTGAGAGTCAAAGGCTGAACATGTACTCTGATTATACAAGTTCTACTGTGAGGCCAACCATGTAACAGTAGACAGAAGAGACATGTAACTTCCATACGGGATAAACTGCTATGTATAATGTAGAGTCCACACTCAACGGTTCTCATCGGAATTCTATAACGGGTCAAATAGAATTCTGTATTTATACCTTTAACATTAATTTAACAAGAGTCTCCATGTAGCACTGTCAATAGCAACATACATGGACTATTTTTATATAGCCAACGTCAAAAAGAATGTTGTCAAACTAAATTGTTTTACTCAATGATGCATTAGAGAAATTTGAAAAAGAAAACTAGTCTAATGTTCAAACATGCCTAGAAAATGAATCCTCTGGGGTTAGGGGAGGCTTAGTGTTAGAGGTTTTGCCCTCCGTGTGAGAAGAACTGGGTCTGGACATGGCCAGGGACACATGGCACACAAACATTGAACTAGTAAATGGCTTTTGGTAGATAGTCATTTTTACCTATCATTTGAATGTTTGGTTTTACATAGTGTACCATACTCCTATGTGTCCCTTTCTTGTGTTTAAAACCTCATAATTTTTGCTAAGTTGTTCTAGATACTCTACCTTTGAGTGCTAATATTCTGTCTTCTGCATCAGCCACTCTACTTGACTATTAAATTTTTAATTCCATCTTTTCATTTCAGCTTGAGTCCTCTTCCTTGTGTCCTTTTTCAAGACATGGATTGTCTTTGTCATTTCCATCAGCCTTATCTTTTCCTGGGAATCACCTGGGCATATATTTTCTTTATATTCTTTCTTCTTAATTTCAATCAGCTACTTTTTGTGTCTTCTTCCAATTTCTTAAAAATTTAATGAAGTTTATGATTAAAAACAAAACAAAACAAAACATGTCCTGGAGTACATGTAGGTAAATATTACTGGTAGAATTTGGAGGGAAGATACTGGCTTGATCTTTCAAGTTGTTTGTATGTTTGCAATGAGATCTGCGCATGTGGACTTTTCTTTTTACTTCTATATCTGATTTAAACAGAGCTGGTTAGGGCAGAAGAGAAGATGAGCAGGTAGGTTGAGTCTAGAGGTTTTCTTGGCTGCAGTTGAGTGGAGTCAGGGGGACAGAAGGGATAGAGATGCTATGTAGGATGCGAGTCTGTCTCTAAGCCTAGAGAGTCAGAGTGGGTGGTTGGGTAGAGACCATGAGTGTGACAAGACCATGAGTGTGACATATGAGTGGCCTGTGGGTAGGAGGACAGGCATGGCAGGTACTGGCAGAAGCCTTGAGTTTGGTTGCAGTGCAGTCAGGAGTGGTCAGATTAAGCAGTGGGAACTGAATGTGGGAGACAACTCAGATCTGGTAGATTAAGGAACATGGGTGGGTGGGAGGGTCAAGAAACATATGCTAAAAAGGGATGTGCAGGGTCTGGTTGAGTGGAGAGGTTGGATCATGTTTAGCATCTTAATAAGACAATTGGATTATCATTGAACGTAACAGAAGTCAGTATCAATACTGAATAAAAATGGACGGAGTGAAAGGCATAATAATTTAACTATCTAAAATTTACATTAACTACTGATATGAAACATTGTACTTCCTCTAGATAATCAAAGAAGTAGTTGGGTTTTGTTTGTAGAAGACAGAGTAGGATGTCTTCAAAGTCATCCAGTCGTGTGAAATTCTCTCTTGCATCCCTTCTCCAGTCTTACTCTGCCCGCTCTACTCTTCTTCAGAAACAATATTTTGATCACGGTGTTTGAGAAACTGATGGTTAACATATTCCTGTCAGATATAAAACTCAAGAAAGGTTTCCCTTGGACCTCGTAAGGGAGGAAATTCGTATCTCGGGATCTTTCATAGATCACTGAAATGGAAAGCATGCTACGATGCTTAAGGTGATAAATTGGTATTGATCAAAATTAGATGTTTGCATTCTTACTGCTCTTTATCTCTCTGTCTTTCTATCTCTCTGTGTCTCTGCCTGTCTCACTTTCCATTTCTTGATGGCATGACTTTGAGAAAGTTGCTTTATTCATCATGTTAAAAAAAATCCCAAAACTGAACTCATCTCACATCATCTCCTGAATTAAATTACTGAATATGAATTCTCCTCTCCAGTCTATAGAATTAAAATGGACCCACAAGTCATATCTCCAAATATAGCTTGTGCTGAGTCCCTAATTTGGCAATGAGTGTTTTTAGAATGTTGATAGTGGTATCCCCTGATTCTTGGTATGCCCAGAAATCTTTTAATTAGTCATCTATATTTTAGGAACATAAAAGGGTAAATTTAGTAATATAGATTAAAATATATTCTATAAATTTTTTACATTTTAAACATTGGTAAAAAAATATTTTTTATACCTAAAACTAATGAGATTACTTTTTCATTGAAAATAGTTTTTAATCTTTGGAATTTTGTACAGCTGATTTTATGCATCCTTACTGCCTATACTGAAAGAGTTTATGATCTACTTAGTTCTATATGATTTGATGAAATGATTTAATTCATTGCTCTTGTCACAAATAATATGACATAGGCCCAGATCACATAAACAGGTGAGTTAGCACTCCTGAAGATTACTATATTTAATGATTAGTCACAAATCTCAAGATACATCTTGGGAGATATAGTATACCATCTCTATCATCACTTGTTTCTATAACTAATTTACTTAAAAGTATACTGGAAACAAATATACAACATCAAACGGAAGAAAAAAAAAAACATCTAAAATGTGATTTTATTGTTTGCCCAAATTCCTTTACTCAGTTTTGCGTGATGTATGCCAGACCTTAGCATAAGATGTGGACTTAAGGTTCTTGGCTTCCTAGACCACATCTGCGGTGGCAAATCATAAACAAAAGGAGAGCTGGCATTAAAGTTAAAATACCCAGCCAGATTCCAGTGTTCAAGACCATGCAGACAGAACAGAGGGCCTGAGCTACTGAGACATACTTCAGTAAAACCAAGGAGCGTAACTACATAAGCAATCACAGCAGAGAGGGCTGAACAGGCACTAAGGAAGGAAAATTATAACAATGAGGATAGTTAATATTCACTGTGCCTAACCTGAATGCCTTAATTCAGTGCCATGCCCTCTGCCTTGTAACATTTATTATTCGTGGGGTTTGGGATAAATAACCACCTGTTTTTATTTCCAAGACAGTGCGACCTAGAAAAGTTTGATATTCAGCTCAGTAAGTCAAGATGTGAACAGTGACAGGAAGGATGATAAAAATTGAAGCTTTAATAGTCTTTAAACATATTTTAAGCAGATTTAAGAGTCCCAAATCAGTAATACTCTTGAGAACTCTAGTTATGTGTTCCAAATGGTATTGGCTGCATGAAAGTTAAAAATATTCATCATAATAGAGTTTTAGGATGAGAAACGTAAGTCTTCATAGAAAAAAAAAAAGAACAAGATTAATTAGCCTAAAACATCATTTTAAATATTTGTACATTGACTTTATAAAATAGTGCCAATCTATTGAACATTCTTATCAGACCTACTATTAGACTCTGTGTTATTAGTTTATTTAATTTTCCAAACTTTTTAGAAGTCATGCCCAGAATGTAGCAGGGTCCAAATTCGAACTAGAATCCTTGATCTGATTCAAGAATTTTTATTCTCAGTCACCATGTTGTAAACAGTGGCATTTATACACCTTCAACCTCCCAGGTCCTATTTTCCAGGCCTTTATTACTAGTAAACATTGGGGAAATGATTCCTTGCTGTCACCCACAAAATATATGAAAAATTGCCAGACACTGTAAATGAATGTGAACCTCAGGAGATCGTGCCCTATCTACAAAGTCAGTTGTTTTCTGATTTATATCTCAGAGGTCAGGAGTATCAGAGAGGAGAGGAGAAGTATAACTAGTATGCCTGAGAAGAGTATCCGCCGGGCGTGGTGGCACACGCCTTTCATCCCAGCACTAGGGAGGCAGAGACAGGCAGATTTCTGAGTTCGAGGCCAGCCTGGTCTACAAAGTGAGTTCCAGGACAGTCAGGGCTATACAGAGAAACCCTGCCTCAAAAAACCAAAAAAAAAAAAAAAAAAAAAAAAAAAAAAAAAAAAAAAAAAAGGAAGGAAGGAAGGAAGGAAGGAAGGAAGGAAGGAAGGAAGGAAGAAGAGTACCCTTTGGATGGCCTCCATGTCCTAACATCTGTCTACCCATTGGTTTCATGTCATGAGCCATCACTTGTTTTTACCCCTAGGCTTCTGTTCTCAGAAAGCCACTGTGTGCCTAGAAGATGCAGAGCTATGTTTATTCACTTTCATCTTCTCCCTCAGGATTCCCTACAGTAAAGACTCCTGCTTTGACCATCTGGTTGCAACTGTGTCTTTTCTCAGCCACAATTCTCTGAAAGTAAACCTTGATCAGAATATCTGGTAATTTTACATATTATGACAGAATATATCAAACCTAAAGAAAGAAAAGTGGGAATGAATTATAGATACTAGCAAAACGGGGAGGGAAACCCAGGTAGGGAAGAATTTGCATGTAAGTAATTATAATACACACATTTTCATCACCGCCAATTTTGGAGAAATTGCTTTCCTATTTTACAGCCATTGACTTTACAGAGGTAAAATCTGCACAGACTATAGCAATTAGAGGTTTCATAAATTGTACCACATTTTTACAAGGAAGAATGCTTGTTAGGAAATTCCACTTACACTGAATGTTAACTGTCTACTTTATGTGTGTACTAAAACGCCTTCAAATAAATGAGTGTTTGCTAGAGTACCAATAAAGATATCATTCAATGCATCCATGTTTTTTAAAAAAATGTCTTTCCAATCAATAAAAAAGTAGAAAAAAGTCAGGGCAGATGATGACATTAAATACAAAGGTATGTTAAGTTCTTACCAGTCCTGGTGAGACTAATGTAGTCCCTTCTGGAAGACCTTCATTAATCTGGGATTATTTCTGGGCAAGCTGGATGTGTGCTGGTCTTTTGAAGAAAGTGTCCCAGGAAAAGGTTTGAGTAGCAGTCACTAGAAGTGGCCCAATTGTATCACCCACAGTTTTCTGAAACAGAGAAGGTGGTTAAAAAAAAAAATAAGAATGGGAGTCTGTTCACAGAGCATCAAAGCTGTTCTTTCCACACGGCATGCACTCATTTAACCACACAGCAGTTATAGCTTGTCATTTTTTTTAACATCTTGAAATATTTAATTTTTACATTATTTCTTTTACTTTTGAGATTATCACATAACAACATCATTTGTCTTCTGTTTCTTCACTCCAACCCCTCCCATATACTCCTCCTCGCTCTCTCTCTCTCAAGTTCATGGCCTCTTTTTTCTTTGTTATTATATTCATATATGTTTTTATGCATATGTTCTGGATATAACCTGTTCAGTTTATATGCTGTCTATAGAGATCAAAATGAAGAGTTGTAGAACCCAGTCCTAATGGATACATCTACAGAACAACCTGTAGCCTATCTTTTAGACAGTAGGCTAGGGTAGTCAACAATGTTCTCTGTTTTATATGTTAACTATAAATAACATATCAATAATTCTAACATTCCCAATAGCTGCATTATGCCTAAGATAGTAGTGAATGATTATTATAGTTGCTTATTTACATACTTAACCTACATTCAATTTATAAATTAGATAAAGTAATAGATTAAAAGTTACTATTATAATAGAGTCATTATAACAGTATACTATGATAAAACTTCTAGTATCACTTCGCTTGAGCTTTGGGCCATGATTATGTAAATGAAATCTTACTTGTGTCACAAACACTGTGAAACTAGTTACTCCATGGTTTCTAAGTAGCCAAAAGTGGGTGTCACACAGGACATTTTTAACGTGGCCAAAGGCATAATTCATTCCATTCAGGATGGATCAAGGCAGCATGACATCTCACCATGCTATTCAGAACAGAGTAAATCTAAAACTTATGAAATATTAATTTCTGGAACTTTCTATTCAATATTTTAGCTATTGACCAGCCATGCATAACTAAAGCTGAATAAAAAGTACAAGTATCAAGAAGAGGACACTACTCTGTATTTTGAATAAAATGAAGAGTGGGATCTTTGAGTCACAGATAGTCAGGGTTCCTGCCACTTTATAGCAGTCAAGCCAAGGAGTTGACCTCTGTGGGAGAACTGTGCATGTTCTGTGCAGACATCTGTGAAACAAGATCAAGTTGCCCTAAGTTAAGCACTTTGTAGTGCTCAATGGAAATTTGCTGTGCTTGTCTATCTTCAAAATCTCTCTCCTTCCCTTCTTTCTTCTTTCCTTTCTGTCTCACCCCTTGTTGCTTAAAAGCTATGGAAGAGGAGGGTGTTTACTGAGCATACAGTACAACCTCTTTGGTTGGTGTTTGTTAGAAATCATCTCACTATCCATGGAGACATTTTATTTCTGTTCAACAAATAAAGCAACTAAGAGTCAGCACATTCAGAATGTGCCAGAGTCAGAAGGCAGGAAATCACTGGATCCAAAGCTTCTCGTCTGTCTGGTTTCTGCCCTGTTTCATTCGATTATTTCTCCAACCCCACCCCCCATTTTTACTTTAATTATTTTTATTTTTCCTTTTTTTGGTTTGGTTTAGTTTAGTTTAGAGACAGGATTTGGCTAAGTAACACTTACTAATCTTGAACATGTCATCATCCAGTCCCTACCTCCAGAGATGACATGACAGGCCCGTTCCACAATGCCTCTCTATGCCTCCCTACTTGAGAGAAATACACTCATTTTTAAAATGATGAGTTATTTCCATGAAAAAAATTGTTTACTTGATCTAAACACTGAATTGTTTTTTTTGTGAATGAATTAAATACTTTACAAAGGTGAATGAAATGATGAAAATAACAAACTGTATTTCCAGCTAAAGAAAAAAAAAAGGGAAAATAACAAAAGTAAACCAGAAAAAGAAAAACTCAAATATCAATAACCTGGTTGTTTAAAAAGGAACTTCAGCAAAATAAGCAAAACAAAAACTGACCAGAAAAACGAAGACGTTGGACATTAAAAAAATAATGAGAAATTACATAGGAACTAACTATTGGAAAAATGAAGCAAAATTATGGGAAACCACTCTACAGGCATCTATGTACCCATTATGAAATGAAGATAAAAGAGGTGATTTTCAAGAGACACACAGACAAACTGAATTGGTAAGGAAGAGACATGTGTACCCATGGGTGACATGAACTGGAACAAAGTAAACAGAAAACATCCAATATTAAAAAAAACCAATATGATAGCATATAGAACTCAGAAATTCAGAGCCTTTATGTGCCTTCCTTGTATTACAAATAAGCAGTCACACTTAGAGAAAGAATGGAGCCAAACCAAGTAACATTTAGGGACATTATTATGTTGCATATGCCAAGTCTAATGACAACAAGATCTTTATACCACACCATACTCTCAATAAAGACTTATTTGTCCTAGTGGAATATGACTGTAACTGTGAAAGTTCCTTATGATACACTGGAGTCCTGTGCAATCCATTAGATGTATTTATGACAACGAATTGAGGTTTCTCAGTTTGAACAATTCAGTTATGAAAAGGGATCAAGTACTTGGATGTAAGACATGCCACCGCCAAAGTGCTGTATAAAAACACTTTACAGCACAGGCCAAGAATCCTGGAATAAGTGGAGAACCCTTTACAGTGTGGGCATAGGCAAAGAACTCTGAAGAAAGTACCACTAGCCCAAAAAATTAATAACAAGAATATACTGAATGGGATTGCACAGGAAGCAACCAGGAGAGTGGAGAGACAGCCTATAAAATGAGAAATTCTGTGGCCACTGGATATTTGATAGGGGATCAATCTTTAATATTTTAAATAGTAAACAATATATATCCCCCCAAACTCAAGTACCCATCCCCTAAACACCCAACTAACAAATGGGTAAGTCAACAGTTCAAAAAAGTATTACATATGGCTATATGTGCATAAAAACACATTTAACCACCAGCAAAATTCAAGGTACACTGACATTGTTCCTTACCTGTGAGAATGGCTATACAAAAAATAAATATTGGTAAGTATATGAGAAAAGGAAGCTTTATGCATTGTTGTAGAATTGTAGGTTAGAATACCTATTTTAAAAATCAAAAATAAAATAAAAGCATTCAAAAGTTATTGTATGATCTGGCTACTCCACTATTGGGTATATAATTATAGAAACCCAAGTCACCATTCCTCAGATATACACGCATACCAGTCCACCACTGTTGGTAACCACAACATTACAGAATCAGCTCCAAGGTCTATCATTGAATGAAACTTTGGGTTCTATCTTCCTCCCTCCTTCTGTCCCTCATTCCCTATGCTCTTCCATCTCTCTGTCTCCCCCTCCCTCCTTTCCTTCCTTCCATCCCTAACAGAGTTTTGTCTAGCCATAGAGAAGAAGAAATTATGTCGTTTGGAAACAAATAAAAGGATCTGGTTATCATCAAATTAATCAAGTAAGCCAGACTCAGAATGACAACTCCACATGTGTAAGTCAATGACAATATGCCTGAAAATAGAAAGTTAGTATTTGGGAAGAGATAGGCAAAGATAAGGTGTAGGGAGAGCTGACAAGAGAGAGGGGATGGAGGTGAGCAAGGGAACAGCATCTATGAAAATGTCAACTATCAGATCACTTTGTACAATAAATGTATCCTAGTGATATTCTAAAAACAGGTGCATGTAACAAAAGGTAACAGTTTAGAAAGTGTCCTGTGGTGCCATTACTAAGACACTGATGTGCATCTTCACATGAACATGGTGACCTGCAGAGTTATGTGCTTCTTGGCACATGTCTTCGGTTACACATGTTCTCTCCAGTCAGTGGCTGCAGTACAGTGAGCACACTTGACCCTCGTTTCCAATCATCTCTCCTCAGCCAAAAGAATGGAGGATCTCAGAGGGAACAGTTGATGTGGGGAATGTAATGGGGATGAACACGAGGAGGGGAACAAGCAAGATGAGACTGCAAAGACTGTGGTGCTGAGAGTGAGCAGGAGCTCAAAGGTCCAGAGCATATCTTCATATCACAGGAACAAGGGACCCAACCTAAGTGTGGACCCAATGGCCCAGTCCAGAGCAGTGTGTGCAGAATAAAATAAATACCCAATGTCTATTTTATAGATAAGTCACCAACTGAATACGTGAGAGTGAACTCACTCATTCTCAGAGTAGAATTCACTTGGAAAAGCACAGAAAGAATAATGGGAAAAAATAACATTCCCATAAACATTATCAATTGTTTCAAAAGCAGAGATCATTTCTGGGTGTTAAAGGAAGTAAGGGGAAAAATGAGTAAATAGGATATCAGATAGTTCCAGGTGACCTTCCCACAAGACACTTAGTAGCCAAGAGAGAAGAAAAAATATAAATTGGGAGTGAAAAAGAAATGACACTCTCCACATCAACCAAGTGAGTAAATTTCACCTCCCTGGGCCTCCAGAACCACCTGAGACAACACCCCTTAGCTTCCATGATAGTCAGACAAAGGATAAATAACTTGGATTTAGCCAGAAAGGAAAACTTTGCAAAGCAATTGAGGGACATTTTTCAAAGCAAATAGTTGGCAGTCTTACAACATCAAGGTTAAGAAAGAAAAGGTCTCGGGAATTCACTAAGTCACAGAAGGGGGGACCCATGAGAATAAGTGAAAAACACAAGTCAGCCAAGAAATAGAACAAGTATATCATGATTGCAACATTTGAAACAGTATATAAGTAACATCAATATTCATGATTTTATAATTATATCATAGTTATGTAAGGGGTTGACATTTGGTGAAGGTACAAAGTTTGAAGGAATTGTGTCCTTTCAAAAGTTGTTTTACAGATTTGAAAAGTAAAGGCAATCACATCACTCTTGCATAATTATAAAATGTCAGAATTTACTGATGATTTCTTCTCCAGTCACCAACCATTGAATTTGAATGAATTGGACTGAATGGAATTGAGTCTCTTAAATGATACCCACTCTTAGCTTTCTCTGCAGAGGCCTTCTTTTCTCCATATCATACACCTTCCCTTGGGGACTTCATAGTCTACTGAGAAAAATAATTGAATCTGTCACAGACAGACAAATACGAGCTCCAGTCATGCAGATAACAATTTCAACCAACAGAATGTGAGATGCTCAGGGTTCTTGTGAATCACTGTCCCACCCAAAGGGCCTCTAAGGAAGTATCTTAACATGGACAGATGCCAACATACGCGTTCTTTAATTTTTTGAAGGTAATACCACATCGAAGGCAAGAGAGAAACAACAAAACATTGATAATTTTCATATAAATTAATATAATATTAAATTTGATTATGTAAACATGCCCCAGCTGGCTAAAATGTTTATTTCTTTATAATCTCTTTTCAGCACACTGCCAGGGAAATGAGTTACTACTGTGTACACACAGGGTCATTTATAGATATTAGAACACGATGAAGACACCAAAGTGTTACTATTTGAACAACCACATTTCCCTCAAACTTTAACAGCGTTTGATGGCACATATATATTTATGACCATGACACTGTAGAGAACTCTATCCTGAACTAAAGTCTGCCCATACAATACATTAAGTTCTTCAATTCCATTGACTCTGATTGCTGTCATTTTAAATTCTTTAGATTATAGATTTGACCTCATTATCACATCTTTAGAATGTAGCAGGCGTGCCATTCTTTTACTAGTTGAGGCTCTCCAGAAGAAATTAGAATGAACATGGGACATTTTGTAGAAATACTGACAATTGAAATCATAGCCTTCGCACACACTGGAGGCAGCACACTCAAAAGTGCTTTATTATTTTTGGCATTTAGAAAAAAAAAATCAGAGGTTGTTTTGCAAGCAGTCTGTGAAGCAGAGAGTTGAAGGGGTGTGCCAGGGCTCATCATGGGAAGAAAGCGCCAACTTTTCAGCTTTCACCAGTTTTAGCCTTTATGGTTCTCTGTTGGTGACATAATCACCAGTGAGAAGTATTAGCAGGGATTACATAAACCTCTCTTCATCAATTGTCAGCTTGTATATTATAGATTAAGAACTGCCACAGGCTTCTAGTGGCTGGCAACTCGAGCTGTGGAAAATGTCACAGGGCCTTGCTATCACACTGGCTGTGCTCTGTGGAGCAGAAAATTAAGCCTGGCATATTTGGGGGAGGAGTCTTGTGCTCTGTAAGAATTTACAAAAATAGCCATATGGATAGAACCCAGGGTCACATTTGTAAGTTTTTAATAGTCCTGCAATAAATAATTCTGTTAGACATTCTAAAATGTTAGCTTATTCTGTCTCAAAGCCTAGCTAATGTTTAGTGGCAAGAATTCATTTCTTCCTCTAATTAAGATATAAAGAGCACAATAAAATATTTTTAAATCATGGCCCATCAGAATATGCTGAATAAAATTAGCACCAACAACTACAATCTGCCTTCGATGTTGCCTCTACTTTGGTTCTTTGTGAATAAGGATTAAGTCTGAACAGATAATCATTTGTCAAAGTATTAGGCGCTTCATGAAAAAATTAGTTTCATTACATGAAGGCAATGCTACAAATGGAATCATTAATCTAAGCAATAGTGGGTTGAAGTTTATTGTTTATTTTATGTGTTTTGTTTGAATTATTCTTAGCTTTTAAAAGAATACTCTTTCTGTGATAATACATTTACCTAGGCATTTTTGAAACATCTAAGTGCAATTTTTTTTTTCTGTTGCAACATACAGTTTGATCGCAGGGGCCACAACTTATCTGTGGATATGGAATAAAACTTTAATAGTAGAATGTTTGACAGAAGGCTACCATTCAAGAAATAATGCCATACTGCTGTTGGAAGGGAGCAGGTCTGATGCCAAGGTTTGTTCACTAATTGGTTCTTGATCTGTTATTAAAGAAAGCTGGAGACCAACTGCTGGGTGGAAGGTACAGGTGGGACTTCTGGGTCTCAGAAGGAAAAGGCAGACACAAGGAAGGAGGGGGTTTTTCTGCCATGCTTTGGAGGGAGAAGAAGACAGCAGTCATGTGAGGTCTCAGGAGAAGCCTGTGGTCATTGCTCCAGACAGGTGGTCAAAGATGTTGGTAAGAGGCTAGATGGGACTAGCCACTTTAGTTTAGCACAGGTGGGAGGAGCAGAGATAAAAATATTATTAAGAGTATACTTTTCCAGGTAGAGATAGTAACACCCAGCTATTGTGAAAACTGTGTGAGTGTGCATGTGTGTGTGTGTGTGTGTGTGTGTGTGTGTGTGTGTGTGTGTGTGTCTTTGTCCAAGGATTCAAGGGGAGCCAGGTGGGGGCTGGTAGTGTGGTCACCTCCCAGAGCAAAGGCAGTAGAGCATAAAACTACATGCAACTGTTGTTTCTAGAAAAGTTTGCACAACTTTGGGGACAGCATCAAGCTATCTTTTTGAATTAGTGATTTCATCAAAATAAGGTTTTGTATCCCTATCCTCATCCTGTTTTCTTTCTTCCTTCTCTTTTGCTGTTGTTTTGTGAACCTTTCAGTCAAGAGTGGAATGAAGTGTCTAGAGTCCACCATGGTAGGGCAGGAGTTAGGCAATCAGGGAGAAAGCAGATTCTCAAAAGAGGTACTCAGAATATTCACAAGCTAACAATTCATCACACCCCTTCAGCTGCTGGTCAGTGCTACATTGTAAACGAAGAGGGACAGCTTAGGGCTTGCCAATCTTCCTTCAAAGATGAGCCAATAGCAGGACTTCAAACTGGCTGCAAAACCCGAGAAAACTACTGGCATCAACTTGATGCTTTCCAGGTCTAAAGCTAGTGATGATAAAGGGTGAATCAGCAGTGAGAGAAACTCTCCATGCTCCTTTCTCATCCAAAGCTAATATGTATTAAAAAGTAAAGATGTGTTAACCTATAGAACCTACCTCTAGAACACCAATGAGCTTTTGGCCACATAGAATACACTTAACTACAATGTTTAAATGTATAGTAATAGACTGTAATGGATTATTTTTCTCATTTTATCTAACTTAGCCCAAAGAGGCAGAAAACTGTTGTCAATCCAGAGGCTGACATTATTCTGGGCAGAATACTTTTTTCTCTCTCTTCTTTTTTTCTTTTTCTTTTCTTTTTTTTTTTTGTTCTGGTTTTTCGAAACAGGGTTTCTCTATATAGCCCTGGCTGTCCTGGAACTCACTTTGTAGACCAGGCTGGCCTCAAACTCAGAAATCAGCCTGCCTCTGCTGGGATTAAAGGCGTGCGCCACCACCCCCGGCTTTTTTTTTTTTAATATCCAACTCAGTAAAAGGCTCAATGGACAAAGCCTTGAAGTGACTGATATCTCTTCTTCTCCAGCTTATGCTTTGTTCTTTCTAACAAGGCACAGTACCCCTGCCCTGAACACCACTTTCATTAAAATGCTCCTTAAGCTTTTGATTGTTTTCCTTTTGGTTCTTTGTATAGGAAGATGCTCTAGGAAAGGTATTTCTAAACATAGGTTAAGACCTTATTAACCAAGGATAGAGATGATTTCCAGGTTCCTAGGTAACAATTCTATCTGCAATCTGGATGGATCCATTTTATTATTCATGCAAATAATTCCTGATGTCAGAGAAAACTCACATGCCCCTATCCCCTATCATCTTACCCCTTCATGCTTCTGCAAACTCAACACTGATTCTCTACACCATGGCCTGATTGTCTCCCTGAAGTCCTATTGATCAAGCTCATAGCATTTGCTTAGTCCTTGCTCTGTGAATGTCAGTGCTTTTTTTTTTTTTCTTCAGAGCTGAACGTCCCATCCTCCTTGTTTGTTTTACCAAGTAGCCTCCATTATACAACAGTTTCTCCTCTTATCCATGGAACCATTCCTAAGATCTTCTCTCTTCCATTTAAATTAAGAAAAACTATTATCCCATTATCCCCAAAGCCATTACCCATAGCCCTGTCTTCAATGTTCCCTGAGGTGTTAACACATACACTCTCAACCATCCTTTCATAGAAAGGACTTGGACTGTATTCCTACCTGAGTTACTGCTTTTTGGCAAGGATTTTTCTGTTTATGACCCTTCATTATTCTTATGCATGCAAGTGAAAATTCAGAGGGGTTCAGGTCACTTCTGAGATCCCAAACACTGGAAATTTCAGCACTTAGACCTCATGGGGATATGACAAGCACGAACCAGGTTATTGGTATTTCTCATGTTCTTTCAAAAAAGTTTTCTGGACAGAATTTCACTTCAGAATTACATAGTCACACCCATCCCTTCATGAAAGAGGGCAAGCCCTGGAGCAAGCATACTTGCTGTGTGCAACATCTCTGCTTTAACTGCTCTGACATAAATCAGGAGCTGACAGAGTTGAAGATGTATGTCACCAACCACAGAACACATAGCTACTCAAGGTGTGTCTATGTACTTCTGAAATGGAATTCTATTCCTGGTACTCTTTCAAGATTTCCACATTTTTAGAATATTATATCATATCATATACCATATATATGCATAAATATATACATATATTTATATATATGCACAAATATATACAGTCACCATGAACCTGTGGAAAAAAGATATGTATCATTTCTTTTTACATTAACATGGACAGATATATACATTTTTCCCATGTTTCCAAACAGTTTAGTCTGTCCTGAATTTTGTTGTTCAGCTCAATGTACTTAACATTATCAGCCAATATCAACATTTGGGCACTTGGAGATCAGATATTCTCCATCTCTCTGACAAATAAATGAATGATCAAGCAATCACAAAGACCATAATTTTAACTGGTTGGCTGCTGCTAACCAGTGTATACTGCCCCCTAGAGGCTGAAGAGAGTAGTACCTAGTTAGTTAGCAGATGTGTATTTCTGCGGTAAATGAGACATTCCTCTAAGGCAGATCTATCAGCGGTAGCCATTGGCTATTATTAGTACAGGCGGCACAGATAGAAATCTGTGGCAAACAAAAGATATTTGCCCCTTTTACTAGCCTGGAGTTTGACACTATTTAGTTAACATAAAAGTGGAGATCCTAGGGCACTCACACATTGCTTGTAACAACATATTGTACAGCTACTTTGGGAAAGGTCATGGTGGTACCTTATAAAATGAAAGATGCAGTTATCATATAACCCAGAAATTGTGCTGTTGGGCATTTGTCCCAGAGAATTTATGTTTCCACAAAAACCCATCTCCAGAGATTTGTAGCAGTTCTCTATAGAGGCCCAAACCTGGAAATCGCTCTGATGTCTTTCATCAAGTATATTTGTACAACTTGATACAGTAATAGCTTAGATGTTTCCCAAGGGCATTATGGTGAGCCCAGAGGCCAGATCTCAAAGATAATAATATACAACTCTGTATAGGAGTATTTCATGATAGGAAACTCTAGACCTTAATTGGGCAGATAGTCATACAAATTTACGGGTTGTATTGGTAGTCACACAAATCTACACAGATGTGTGACTACTCAGAGCACACATAGTCATCTGGGAATTATCACAACCCCTATGGATACCAATACTCACTTTGGGTGTGACTTTTTATTAAAGCAATGGAAGTTGTTACCTTTGGAAAAACTGGATTGAGATACACGGGATCTCCATACACACTGTATATTAATGCATATGTTTGCACTTTCCTATGAAGCCTTAATTTCAAAGAAAAGGGCCAGAAAATTAAAGTATCTTTCCCTGATTCCCTAAGCATATCTAGCTCCCAGGAGATGCTTTCCATCCATTCTATTCCAGCACTCTCCAAATTTCTGTCTGCTGCCTCCCAATCAGTTGGGGGATTCTGCCTCAAGTCTACAGCAATTTCTGCTCTGATCCATCCACCAATCCTAATGTGACTGTCCTTGTCAAGATCACAATGACATCCATATTTTTTCATTAATTCAATTATTCACTTTACATCCCAATAAACACCCTCCTTGCTCCTCCTTCCTCTCCTCCCAATCCCACCCTCACAAATCCCTCCTCCCACTACTCCTACCATTCTCTCAGAGGAGGGAAAGACCCCTTAGGTACCAAACTGCCCTGGGACAGTGCATCAAGAGTTAAGTAACCTGAGTCCAGAGGGTCTCACAGAGATGGAATCATCAAGTAAAGAGCATGCCTACTCCCCCACCCCAACAAATTTGTTGGTATGCAGCTTAGTCTTCATGTGGGTTCCCTAACGATTGGAGAGGGAACTGTCCCTGCCTCTGTTGCCTGGTATGCATATTTCTAAGTCCCAGATCCAGCTGCCAGCCCCATTTAACAGAAGGGATCGCATACCTGTTGGGTCCACACTTGACACACAGATCACACATCTGTTGGTTCCACACTTGACAGAAGGGATCACGCACTTGTTGGTGGGCTCTCTTTTCACTTCATGGACAACTGTGGGCATTTTACATTTCCATTATGAAGTTCTTCTCTGTCTCATTTTGAGGTCCTTCTTAATTAGACCAAGTTATTTATTTCCCTATGGAGACATATTATGCACCCAAACTTCCAAACATAAGTCTCTAGTCAAAATAGGCTCTTTTTAAATTTTAGAATTTTACTTAATATTTTTCCAACTATGTTCTAGGATGAACCCCATGATAAGCAACAACAGCAGCTGGGCATAGAAAAGAACTTATCTTATTTTACACTTCCAAGTAGCAAGCCAGGCTGCCTACTGTACGCTCTCTAGAAGTCTGATATACAGCCCAGGATCACCTGCACAGAGGTTACAGGACCGATAGTGCACTGGGCCTTCCCACCACCATCAACCATCAAGATAACCCTTCACAGATGTGGCTACGTGGCAGTCTGATCTTAGAAACATCTCCATCAATATTCCCTCCCCAGGTAACTCTGGGTTCTATCAAGTAGACCACGGAGACTCACTAGTATAAACAGTCTTTATGTAGATAATTAACTTATATCTTTCATTTAATATGTCCCAAACTAAAATCCTGACAGACCACAAAACATGTCTTTTCAATGATTTCTTTATGTCAATATTAAAACATCTTTGTATTTCTAATAAAACAAGTCAAAATACCAGCACGATTTTCTCTTATCACATTCAGTCCTTCAAAAATAACCCTGTTGGCTCCTTCAAAAATAATCCTGAATCTAAGATTATCCTACCGCTTTGATTTTCATTATCATCTTTGTCCATTCGTATTTTCAAACCGATATTTTGAAACAGATTAATTTCTCTCCCCCTTTCCTCACAGCTGTCTGGAAGATCAGTACTCATTGTCCCTCACAAGTGACAAGTTACAGTGCGATGTGACACATTTCATCCCAAGTAGACCTTGTCCTCTTGGTCTTTTGTTATTTTTATGACCTAACTGCTTAGGACTAACCCTGTTTGCTCTACTCTGATCACCCTGCTCTTGCAAGAACATATGTGAGACCTCTTTGCTTCTCAGCTTTTAACATGAAAAGCTGGAAGGATAGCTTTCCTGACTTGTTATTCAGGTGCTTGACTGACACCACTGGAGATGCAGGATTATCATTCCACACACTGTGTAGCAATTTCCTGTGAGTGGAAATGTTCAGTAGAAGAGAGAAGGGAAGCTTAGTAGACTTGAGACATAAACCTCACAAGCCCAGGAAAGCTGGAACTTACAAGATTCTCTCACACACACATGCACACACATACAAACACACTCCAACATAAATACACAACATGCAAGCACATACTCACACATGCACACATACACATGCTGGGGTAACCTTATTGGTGCTTCAGTTACTTTTAAGACTCCCCGCCCACTCCTTTAAGCAGCCACTTACCTATACTTCTGTAAGTATGCACAATAAAAACAAAGTAGGACTTTGGTGGACTCCTTACTTTCATCTGCTGGTTCCTATCTGAGATCAGTAGACATTTGTTCATATCTCCCAATGGATAACAAATACAATTCCTTACCATCTGCAAAACACTCAAAAGTCATGGCTAGGCTGGCTGGCTGGCTGGCTGGATAGATAGATAGTAGATAGATACAATAGACAGGTAGACAGATGATAGATAAATAGATGACAGGCAAAGATAGACAGTAGATAGATAGATAGATAGATAGATAGATAGATAGATAGATAGATAGATGATAGATAAACAGATATAGTAGATGATATATAAAAAGATGATAAATAGGTAACTAGGTAGATAGATGATAAATGAGAGTTAAATAAATGAGAGATATATAGATAGATGATAGATGATAGAGAGATGATAGATAATGAGAGATATGATAAGACAAAGATGATCAAAAATTAGACAGGTGGGTATACATAGACAGAGATGAAAGATAATAGGAAGATAGATGATAGATCTAGATATAATCTGATTATTTTTAAACGTGTAAATCATGACTAAAGGCTTGGTCCCCACTTTGACAGTGCTGCACTGTGACAGAACTTTTGTTGAGTGTCACTGAGGGTTGGCTGCTGAGATGTGGCTCTCAGGAGAAGGTACAGCAAGCCCCACATGGGTCCCTCTCAACTCTGTCTTTGACCCTGGTCTGAGACAAAGTTACTGGATCATCAATTCTTCCTGCCTAATATTATATACTCTAAATCCATCGATTTTCTTACACATTTTAACTTCATTTTATTTCTGCAAGCGGGAGGGTGTTAGTTTATATGTAAGCCAACTTTTCATTACCCATTGATTTGCTGCTAGACAACTAGGTTGATTAGAACGCTTGGTAGCAGCAAGCATGGGTGCTTGTTGGCAAGGTGACCGTTCTAGCTCTAATTCCCTTATGGACCTTATGGCTTAGCTGTGGATAAGTTTAAAAAATTCACTCAATCCTGGAAGCATAAAATTTAATGTGAGGCTCCACAGCTGCCACTCTGAATGCCTATTCTAACCGTTAAATATAACTTTGAGTGCTGAATTTGAATATAGTTCATTTTCTTTTGTTTTAATTTATTTTCAGGCATTTTGTAATAAATTTTGTAAAGTTTAAAAACTGGATCCTGTCACTTGTAGGTGTGCCAGCAAGGGCAGCAATCAAGCAGCAGGGTCAGTGAGATGCACAGCCACACTCAGCTCTCTGGATTGTGACTCTAAACAAATTTCTCTTCACCTTGTATTTAACTATTTGGGATATGTTTTTGTAGTGACATAAATTGTTAGTACGTGACACCACCTCAGTAGTGATGCATGTATATGTGTCTTTATTTCCATATGTGTTCATGAATAATATATGTGTGTATGTTGAACTAATTATAAACGTATCTGTTTCCGAGTATGTGATCTATCTCTGAGTATGTGTATCTGTGACTTACAAATATACTACAGTAAATATATATATACATATATATATTATATATACACACATAATACATATGAATATACAATATTTGTAAAATATATTATATATATATATGATACACACAAATAAATGTTGTACCATTTATTTCTTTATTAACTATTGATTCCTATTAAAATATAAACCTCATAGATCAGTTTTGTTTGTGTGGGTTTTTTTTTCACTTCCATATTTCTGGTATAAAAATCATTCCTAGACTATATAACATTATAGATAAATATGAAAATATATTATTTAACTAGTTATACAAATAATTCTCTACTTCTAAATCAAGATAGGTGAGTGTTGTACTAGGAGAACTCTAGGAAGCCACAGGGAAAACCACCTTGTGGCTGCTCCAGTGAGAGCAACTGATGCTTTCCTATGTGCCATGTCTTTAAGTCACACCGTCTCTCCAGGAGCAGTAAAGAGGAGGGTCAGTCCCACAGATTGTTCCTCACATCCTACCCCACAGATTCTACAGAGCCACAAGCAAGCGAACTCAGTTTCCAGGGTCCACACCTCCCTGGTAACCTGAAGCCTGAAGCACTATATCCACACAACTTCAAGTGTTAGTAGACTGCAATCATGTGCCTATCTGGTTTCCTGGAGATGAAGTTTCTCATTCAGAGGTTGACAACCAAGAAGGGTAAATAAAGAGCTGTCTGTTCACTCCTTCCACAAATGTTCATACAAGGCCTCCAGGAAGTAGCACCTGTTAGACCTAAGGAATAAACTAGGGAATCAAAAAACATGACCGGTATTCTCAGGTTGAGAGAAACCAACAGCAATCCATCAAACAAATTAGGAGCAATATAATTTTATATACTGATAAAATTAGATGGCCAATGAACGGAAGATACACGTGGGTTGATAATGTGATTCTTCTTTTTGTAATTAGATATTTTCTTCATTTACATTTCAAATGCTATCCCGAAAGTCCCCTATACCCTCCCCCCACCCTGCTCCCCAACCCACCCACTCCTGCTTCCTGGCCCTGGCATTCCCCTGTACTGGGGCATATGATCTTCAAAATACCAAGGGTCTCTCCTCCCATTGATGGCCCAGTAGGCCACTCTCTGCTACATATGCAACTAGAGACACAAGCTCTGGGGGGTACTTATTTTTCACTCAAGAGTCCATCAAATATTCTCTATAGGCTACCTTCTAGGCCCCAGAGCAATTTTTACCAAATACCAGTAATTATTACAATTTTTGTATCCTATCAGACCATGGAGAAATAAAATCAATAATAAAATCCAGAGAAACAATAGAAACCAAACATATACCTGTGGACCAACAATGTACTCTTCAAATCACCAAAAACAAAAACAAAGCTGGGCGTGGTGGTGCA
The DNA here is from genome assembly GCA_902729485.2 of Mus minutoides. Taxonomy (NCBI): domain Eukaryota; kingdom Metazoa; phylum Chordata; class Mammalia; order Rodentia; family Muridae; genus Mus; species Mus minutoides. The sequence goes on along the minus strand of LR749665.1, from coordinate 1,491,413 downwards.
CAACTTTAATTCCAGCACTCAGGAGGCAGAGGCAGGTGGATTTCTGAGTTTAAGGCCAGCCTGGTCTAAAAAGTGTGTTCCAGGACAGCCAGGGCTATAAAGAGAAATCCTGTCTCAAAACAAAAACAAAAACAAAAAACCAACCAACCACCACCAACAACAAAACAATCAAACAAACAAAAACAGGAGGAAATAAAATAAATTCCTAGAAAAACTGAAAATAAAAACACAACAGAATCTTTGAGTCACAACTAAGCCAGGGGAAATTTTATAGCTGTAAGTATAGATTAAAAAATCAGAATGATCCCATTCTACTTTGCTTTTTATTGCTGCAATGAATATCATGACTAGAAACTTGGGGAAAAAAAGGATTTGTTTGGCGTAGACATCTATGTTACAGTCCATCACATAGAGAAAGGCAGGTAGAAACACAAACAGAACAGCAACCCAGAGGCAAGAACTATAGCAAAGACCATGGAGAAATCATGTCTATTCTGATCCTCACAGCTTGCTCAGTTTACTAATGCATACCAGTGCTGATACTACGCAATGGGCTGGGTAAACTCACATCACACATGAATCAAGAAAATGCCCCCATAGACTTGCCTACAGGTCAGCTGGATGAAGCCATTTTCTTAATTGAGTTTCCCTCTCCTAGACAATCTGAGCTTATGTCAAGTCGAGAAAAAAAAAAAAAAAGAAAAAAAAACTCACCACCACAGAGATCAAATAAAGAAACCAATGCTAGGTTTCAAAGTCTTGCTATAACTCAAGTCAAACCCAAAGCATAAGCAGGAATAAATGATAAAGAGTGTGTCAATTTAATGCACTAATGCACTGCTCCATCATAGGACGATGTATAGAGGCAATCCAGTAAACACTGGTTCAGTGGAATTAAAGCAAGTTGATTTAAAAAAGAAATCCTAACCAAAGTTACTAACAGAGGTTGGGGGTGTTCTCTCATAATCTGAGACAAATAATAGGTAGGTCACTCAGGGACACAACAATCTGGATGGTAATTAGGGAATGCTTTAAAATTTTTTGTTTGCCATACCAAAAATAATATACTGACAAATTCAAGGGAACTCATGACTTATCAAAATTAAAGGGGATTAAAAATAAATGAAACAGATTCAGAACAAGTGATGAAACTGTAGAAATGACAAATTCTTTCACAAAGAAAAGCTGAAGACAAAGTAGATACACTCTCCAATTCTTGGAAAGCTACAATAAGAGCTCACACCAATGTGCCTTAAATTATCCTTGAAAAAGAGTTAGAAGTTGCTAACAATGTCATTTCAAAGGCAGCATCAGCCTGTGGCCAAAGCCAAAAGGACATAGGAAGAAAAAAAAAAAAAAAAAACAACCTATAATTCAATTTCCTTGATTATAAACACAGTATTCTCACTATAGGCTAATTTCCTTTATTAACATAGATGCAGGAATTCTTAATACTTGCAAACCAAATTTAAGAAAACATTAAGAAGATAACACACCATGACTAAGTTGATTTCATCCCAGGGACACAAGATTGGTTCAACACTTAGAAATCAATAGATGTAACGAACCACATCAATACATGTAAGGATAAGTATCACAGGATTCTCTCAGTAGAGCCAGAGTTCAATTATACCCTCATGATCAAAGCCTTGAAGATACTAGGGATAGAAATGAATATCTTAGCATAGCAAAGGTTATATATGACAAATGTATAGTCAACATTGTATTAAGTAGAGTCAAATTTTCAAGCATTTCATCTGAAGCTCAGAATGAGGTAGGGTGCATCATCTTGCACCAAGGTTAGACAAGGCAGATCAGTTAGGGGAAAGCGATCAATGGGTAGGCAATATAATCATAGACAGCCCCCACTCCTGATTTAGGGTCCCTCATGACGTCTCAGCTGCACAACTGTTACATATGTGCAGGGGTCTTAGGTACACTACACTCCATCTCTAGTTGGCATTTAGTCTCCATTAGCCACCCTAGACCTAAGTTAGTAAATTCTGCAGGTTTTCTTGTGGTGTTCTTGATTCCTCTGGCTCCTTTACTCCCTCCTCTCGCTCTTCCATGGAATTCCCCAAGCTCCACTTATGTTTGGCTGTGGATCTCTGCATCAGCTTCTAACAGTTGCTGGGTGAAGCCCTCTGACTACCTTTAAGCTAGGCTTCTGTCTGCAAGTATGGCTGAATATAATCAGTAGAATCAGAGGTAGAATCCCTCTCATGGCATGTGTCTCAAGCTGGACCAGTTACTGCTTGGTCTTTCCCTCAAGTTCTACTCCACCCTGCAGGCATACATTTTCTGCAACCTATTTTAATAGGCATTCAACCCCTCCTCTTGCCCACCACCCACTAGAGGCAGTAAAAGAGAAAAGTTATTAGGATATGGGGGAAGTGGACCTGTTTAGCAATAGTGCTTTGAGGGCGAGCCTGATCTTCTTTGGCAGCAGTTCAGTCCCATATGAGATACCAAATACGAATCAGCAGCTGCAGACCAGTCCTCTTGGCAGGCAGATACCACACAGGAACCAGCAGCTGCTTTCAATCCTGAAGACATTGCAAGGCTCCTCAACCAGCCTGAGGTGATACCTCAGAAACAGCAAGAAGCTACAGGAACTTCAAGAGAAGTTTTTGATGAGTTTCTCTCATTGGTGGCTTAACCACAAGCTGAGCTTGACAACACTAGCTATGTAAGGTGAACCAACACATGTATGTCTTGTCATTATGGAAGATAGCAAGGAGGAGCAAAACAAACCAATGATCAGTGCTCATGTCCCACTGTCTGTAGGGCCATAATTATACTCCTTTATCACAAGACCTTTCATGTGTCTGCTCTATCAAAACATCCTTTCACCGGTGTCTGCTTTAGCAAGATATCCTTTCACCTATGTGCCCCAGCAAACAATCATCCGGGATAACTGACTTTCCAAACAAACCAATAGTTTCCGCTTCACCTCTCCTCATTTCTGCACATGCTGTAGGCGGGACAGATTATATGTGTGATGTTTGGGGACTGGTTTGGTGTCCCAATGTCTCCATTGGAAATCTTGCCTGGTTTCAGGAGATAGCTGGCTCAGGTTCCATATCCCCCATTGTTAAGGGTCTTAGCTAGGGTCACTCTCATAGATCTTGCTGTGGCTTAATATGCCAGGGCTAGTTGATGTCCATGGGAGGCTTCCCCTTTTCTGGGGAGAAAGGGAGGAAAGTGGAGAGGAGGGGAGGGGAGGGGAGGGGAGAGGAGACAGATGAAGGATGTGAAGGGAGAGGAGGGAGGGGAAGCTAAGATCCAGATATAAAGTGAATAAATAACGAGTGAGAGAGAGAGAGAGAGAGAGAGAGAGAGAATATAAAAACCCAGAAACCTTACTAGGACACTATCATAAGGAGCCAGAAATTTGCTAATTTAAATAAAATAAGAGAGTTATATTCTAAATTCTTAAAAAGAAAAACGATGAGATAAGGCTATCATCCATTCTCTGTTTTGACCCAGGATGGTATATAAGAATTTGGAGTAATAAAATAAAATAAATAAAAGAGATAGAAATAGGAAAGTAAGAGTAAATGTCATTCTATTTTGTAGAGAGTGTCATCTGATACTTCAGGAGACTTTCAACACAGCCCCCCAGCACACTTTCAGCAAGGCAGGAAGGTACCAATCACACGTATCCTTGCCAATGACCATGCTTACAACAGAAATTTGGGGAAATCAGATTTGTAATGGCTTCTTTAAAATGCCTAGAAATTAAATAAAGCAAGAAAGTGAGACCTGTACAATGAAAATTTTAAAACCCTAAAGAAGACATTAGAAGACAGTCTTCTAAAATATCTCCCAACCTGAGATATTTTGAAAATGACTATATTATTGGAGACCTAAAGATTCAGTTCAATATGCCCCAAAATTTCTACAATGGTTTCTTCAGATCTATGAAAATGCTCCTGAAATTCATATAAAAGCACAATAGTCACTAAAAGCCAGAGAAATCCCAAGCAGAGAGAGCAGTGCAGGTGGCATGTTGGTCCTTGATCGCAAACTATGGCACTACAGAGTGACAACAATGAAAATGTCAGGTATCCGAATAAAGAAAAAGGACATGCAGACCTGCAACAAAAAATTCAGGTATATACACCAACATTTTGACAGAGCTGCCAATTCATATAGTAGAAAAACGAGAGGCAAAGAAGTCTTACTGTAAGACCTGAAACCTTAAGTGTGTGTGAGGAAAACAGGCAAAACATGTTTAAAAACATAAACACAGGCAAGTCCTGTCTAAGGAGGATGTGTATAGCATAGGAAATAATCTCAATCATTGAAAAGTGGGATCATCTGACATCAAAATCTTCTGCCCAAGAAAACCCTAAACACATAGACACATGAGAAACACTAAACAGGCTTGATAGGTTTCATATACATTTGTGTATATGTGCAACAATAATTACTAACGAAGAAGAGATAGGAGAGTTAGCCAACATGAGAAAAACGTTTATACCTACAGCTCAGACAGGGGAGTGACATTCATAGTATGTAAATGAACCAAGGAGCTGGGGACAGTTTTCAAGAAATGCTAATGGCCCAAAATATGAAAAACCTGTTTAATATCCCAAACCATTGGGGAAATGCAAATTAAAGCAACTTGAAGGTTTCATCTTACCCCACAGGGTGTTTTCACAGAGAAAACAAAAGCATATGACACTGGATACTGGAAGAAAGAGGGACCCTTATGGTTGATAGAAATATAAACTGGTAAAGGCAGTTCTGATGATGATGATGATGATAATTTTGAAGATAGAACTACTGTATAACCAGCTTTATCAGCCCTGGATATAAACCGAAGGCGCTGAGGTCAATTTATGATAGAGCCACTCACGTGCCTGTGTGACTCTTACAGTATTTATAACAGCTAAGACATAAAAAAAGAAAATCATGTCATTTTCAGGAAAACATATGGAGCTGGAGATCATTCTTTAAAGTCAAAGCCTCAAGAAGACAAGTAGCACATGTCCTCTCACAGGAGACTCCAGCTTTCTGAGGCAGAGGCACACACCAGAGCTTGTGCTTGGAGGAGGCTAACCGCAGAAGAGGACCACTTGGGTAAGGAAAAGATGCTAAAGATGGAAGATCTCAAAAGCCTCAGGCTAAGGGGATCCGGGTGGCGTGAAAGCAGGAGGAAACTGCTGATGCTGATGCTGCTTTCTGTTGCAGTGATCAAATGCTGATGAGCAAGCCAAGCTGAAGAGGAAAGGGTCTGGCTGAGGAAGGGAGGATGGACAGGAACCTGGAGGCAAGAAGTGAAACAGAGTGCAGAGATGAACACTACTTTCTGGCTTGTTTACTCTGATTTGCACAGCTACCCTTATTTTTTTTCTTCCATTTTTTATTAGATATTTTCTTCATTTACATTTTAAATGCTATCCCGAAAGTCCCCTATACCCTCCCCCACCCTGACCCTGCTCCCCTACCCACCCATTCCCACTACAACCCAGACCCATGGGCCCAGGGCAGGCACCACCCACAGTGACCTAGACCTTTCCACATCAATCAGCAACCAAGAAAATGCATCTCAGGCCAATCTGATGGATTACCATTCCTTAACTGATGCACACTCTTCCCGGGTGACTCTAATTTCTCTCGAGTTGACCAAACTATTCAATATAGGAGTACTATTTTAGGATAATATAGAGTGGCGATAGGGAGGAGATTAGGGCAGGAGAACGCTAAGAACAAATTATGATGACACCGCTGGTTGCCATATTGTAATGCTAATTAAAATTGAAAATAAGTAAAGTTAAATAGTTGTCATGTCCTAGATACTGTGAATTGAGCAGGGGTGAACAGGGTCTATCTCTGTAACAGGATATTGACTTCTTTGTTAGGAGGTGATATGGCTGGGTCTTAGGCTCTATCTACTTTCACTTCTTGAGTATTGAGTATTCTCACATTAGTTTCCACAGTAGGTGCAACGGTTCGCAATCCCACCCATAGTGAATGAAGTTTCCTCTCTCTAATTGGAGACTCACCAGCATCTAGCAGCTCTTTTCTTGGTCTTAGTCATTCAGGATGTCAAGGCCCCATTCTTAGATGAAAAGCTGCAGGCTGGTGAGTGAGAGAAAAACCATTTTCTGTAGCAATGAGCTCCCTGAAAGGCTATCCAGTCTCAAGTAGTCATCACTGACCACAAACACATGCGAGCATCAGTAAATGAACTCAATCATTTTTATGTGTATGTGTGTGAATGTGTAACACTAATTAATAAAAAAAGAAATCATGAACTTGAGACGGTGACAGGGGAGGAGCCAGATGAATGGGGAGTGGGAGGAAATGACATAAATATGGCACTGGTGTGGAACTCTAAAAAGTTAATAAAGACGGGTCAGCGTGATCTATACCTAAAACACCACCACTTGAGGCCAATGAAGAAGCAAAGGTAATCCAAGGTTAGCTTGGGCTTGATAATGAGATGTTGTTGTCATATAACAATAATACTAAAATTATACAAGAACAAAGAGAGGTAAAGAAATCCTTGAAAGGAGGACAATGGGCTTCCAGGGACTACTGTGGCCTGAATATGACACAGACTGCAAGCCAGTGTGTTGACAGCATGGGCAGCAGAAGAAGGGACTCAGAGCAGGCGAATAGAGAGACGGGAGCCATGCAATCCTGTGGTCCCACATGAGGAGGGCATGTTTCATTCTAGGAAGAAAGTGTACTAAAATATTATTGTGGTAAGCTGCATCTCTGCTCTTGATATCTTCTTTGAAGAGAATTCAATACCAGCGTTAGTGGCTTGACTCTCATTCTGGAAACTCGGGCTGGTGGACTTTGAAGTAACAGCTGGGCATAAAGAAGCACCCCGTTCCTTTTGCTTGCACAGAGCAAGGCTTTGGCTTTGCACAGAGGCTTTGCAGACACGATCACTTTCAAGGCATCAGCTAGCTCTGCGATGCTTGGGGTGATTTATCTAATTCTAGTGTAGTAGCAGGAAGCTTACCATAGGCTCTAAGAGCCCATTGGGGAGAAAGACACTTTGTCCTGCAACTTGGGCTCCTTCCATGGCTTTAAAATTCTGAATTATCACTCAGTCCAAATGAACTCCTATTTTCATTTTAAACAAGAGATAAAGTGATCTGTTTTATGTTTAGGCGATTCTAATTTCTGTCTGAAGACTAATTTGTAGAGGGAAATAAATTAGTTGCCAAAATAGCAAAGAAGAATGACTAGGTTCAGAAGTCAAACTCAGCACCTTAGCCCTTGAGAAAATTACAACTCATTCACTCCTTTTCTTCTGAGTTCATAAAGGCTAAAATGGACTCGATGAACTCTAGGTGCAAGATATAAGACCCTTAAGTGAGGGATATTTAGTCAATAATTGAGGGGAAAATGTCCTTCACTGAAGATAGAGGCACAGAGAGCAACTATGAACAAAGAAGTTTTGCTAAATTATTTCAGGACCCCCATGTAGAAGTCAGCAGAATAAAGACTATAAAGCTGCTAATATCAATACACCCAAGGAGCAAAGATAATCAAGTTAGAAAGCAAAGGTGCAGAAGGATTGCAGATTTCACATAGGGACTATTAACACAGGAATAACAGAAAGTGATCATAGCAAACCAAGAGGTCAAAAAAGAAAAAAACAAACAAACAAACAAAACCAAAACAGACAAACAAACAAAAAAACCAAAGTTCATTAGAGGGGCACCAGAGCTCTCTTGAAATAGTAGGAGAAAGAAATACCAAACTTGAACACAATGAAATATAAAGTATGTAATCCCAACCATGGTACATAGTAGTAGGAGTGAGTACTATGTAACGAAATTGGAAATCTGCAACACAAAGCTTTTGAAAAAATGTAAATATTTGGTAATTAATACATCTCTAAAGTAAATGATTCAGAGAGGGCATCTTGGAAGCAACAGAATCTCCATTTATTCATAGCCTGATGATGGAGATAAGCTCCAGGAAACATATCATTTGCTGATTCCATCCTCATGCAAGAGCTATTACTTTATATAAGCCAAGATAATAAACCTACTACTGTCTAGGATGAACAGAAAAGGTACTGCTGTGTCTGTGGTTCACTTGAATATGGTACGTAGTATCAAATTTTACTAGATACACCAGACGCAGTTTTAAGAAGGAAGATGTGTCTCTGTAGACCCATATTGGGAGGGCTAGCTCAACCAGAGCCAACAGCTTCCATTATTATAAAAAGTAAGTAACAGAGAAGGAATCTACAGATACAGAGAGCACACTAAGGATCTCATGGAGCTTGGTGTGGGGTGGAGAGGTTACTGTAAACAGGCTGTCAGTATCCTTTTGGGGTGACAAAGAATTTTCTAAGTGTGGACTGGAAGGACAATTGCATAACTTCACAAATGTACTTAAAGTCATTGAATTATATAACTAAAATGAATAGATTTAACTTTATGCAATTTATACCTCAATAAGGCCTTTGAAATATAATGAGTTAATTGGCAGTAAAAAAAAAACATAAAAATATATATTATGAGTAAATGAAATTCAATGTTTCTAAATGAAACTCTTCAGCACTAAGCAAAAGATGGCTTCAAAACTTCAAAAGTATTTATTCCTCTTCTTTAACTGTTTTATAATCAACAAAACATTTCTTTTAAAGTAAGTCCATATAGTAAAAATGGAATGTTCACGTTACACAACTGGACATGTAAATTTTTAAAATATATAACTTAATATGTGTTTCTTACCACTAAGTCAGTGCCTAGATCTTTATTTCTACAATGATGTGTGTTCTGTGGAAACGATGCATCTTCTAATCATAGCAACATGTCTCATGGCATTAACAGGAGTCTGCTATATAATAATTAAATACAGACAGACTGCAAACAATAAGCCTTCTAGTGTTTACTCTTACAAAATATAAAATCTGTCAAATTGGGGCTGTAGGAGGAAGGGGGTGGGGCTTGTTTCCTTACCCAAAAGCTACCTGGGGGAGGGGGGAGAGTTGAGATTGTACTAATGTGGTGCACTGGCATTTTCTGCGCTGACCTAAATTATAAAGGACTGGCTTCAAGACCATTGGTTGGGTAAACTAATTTTAGACACTAATTACATCTCACACCTAATGTGGTAAGCTATTCTGAAGCAGCAGTGCAGATGTGTTACAGGAACTGGCACCGTATAATTTCCGAAGCCTGAGTGGGCACATGATTTTCAGAAATATTGAAATAGTAAATCACTCCCTCTCAAATCATAGCTGGATTTTATTCATTGTCTTAATTCCCCAAGTCTATCCATCATGAACATTGTCCTAATATAATTGATTTCATTCTCCCTTCCCATGTAAGCTTTCTTTCACAGGAAAAAAAATGCAAATTTTCCTAAATTGAATGCGCGAACTACCAAGAAATCAAGTTATTCACTTAGAAAAAACAGCAGTTTTCTTAAATCTCTCAACCCCAAATGATGTGCAAAATAGAAAGAAGCAGAGAAATAGAAAATGAGCCATGGTTTCTGCTAAACTAAAAGGGAAACAGAGCCGGGGAGGGGGCGGGGAATGGGAGAGAGGTGGTCATACCCTCATTAAGAGCTTCAAGTGGAATATCCAAATATAGAGTCTCCTTCTTCTATTGAATGTCTTAATCTGGAGCTCATGCAGCAATAGAGAGTGAAAATGGAGACTTAGTCATGATCATAAGTCATGAGAACCAAGGTGCTGGGGAAGGGCCATGCAGTGCTAATACAGTTCTCAAAGTAGAAGCAGATGTCACTGACTTTTTCTCTCGTCCAAATATTTAATCAACATCATACTCCTAATCATGCTTTAGGATCAAACAGTACTAATAGCTAATTATAGTCTCATCTCCCCAAAGAGAAAAAGGAAGAAGCCACTTTGACACCTCCCCTCATCTAGGGGAGTGTAGGTGTAGATGGGAAATAGAAGTTGCCTCAAAGTGAAGGTGCTTTAACTCCCCACCCTGCTCGCTCCCTGTTCTCTGATTCTGCTGGAAACGTGTGCACACGCGTGCATCTGTTGCTTTTCAAAATTAGCGCAGAACTACGCTATCCATGCAAAATCATGGACAGTAGTAAAGGAAACAGACAGTAAAGGACGATCCACTTATCACAGCAGCATTCAGGAAGTTGAAACAGGAAGAGTAAATTCAAGACCAGCCTGGGCTATATAGCCAGTTTAAGCCTAAAGCCCCAACTGTGTAAGACCCCATTTCTAATTAATTATTAACAACTATTCATATAATCTTCTAATCAAAGTGAAAAGCTAATTGTTCTGCAGTAACATTTAATTACAAAGAAAGGTTAGACTTTGGCAATATAACACATGTGCACACACACGCTTACACAGTGAGGAATCAATAGAAACAATTGAGACAATGCATTGTTACAAAGTCCAGAATAGGTGATCATAAGCAAAGGCCAACTGGAGAGAGGAGGACAGAGGGAAACTGGGACCTCTGCCAGGCAGGAGCACCACCCTAGAAGTCCTGGTCTTTAAGCATCTTGGTTTGAAGGTTTGCATTTGTTTCTCAATGCATAAGATATTGAAGAGATCACAGCACATGCATTTTAATGTAAACAGCAGCTCTGTCAAGTTAAGATGGCTGATGTGGACAACTCCACCCTGCCAACCTTCAAAGGTGATATGTATGCTCTGCTGTCCTGTTCTGGGCATTTAAAGTTACACTGTCAATTCTCTCATGAATCTGAGTCTTTAATCACTTGTCTATGAAAATGTAACCAACCATGCACCTTTGTGGTTAGGATAATATTTCTATAAATTCATGAAGCCTTCACCAGACAGTGAATATGTGGTAGTTTAAATGAGAGTTTAAATGGTGAATAGGAAAATTTCATTTTCTGAATTCATCATCCCCACTTTCTGTCTACCAAAGTACTGAACAGAGCCGAGAACATGGTGATCTGATTCATATCCATGGGCTGCCATGCTCCAAGGTTCTCATTTCAGGGCACTACATATTTTAGATTTTTAGGCTAGGAATGCATGACTCCCCAGAATTAAATTTAGGGAGTAAAGCAGTAAATTTATTCTAATGGAGTCTTTGAAAAAGCAATATAAATACCAGGACATTTTAAAGAAAGCAAAAATTATATGTGTCTCTGTAGGTTTAAAGGACACATTTTTCCCTGATGAATTAGTCACAGAACTGGCCCAAACTGAGACATAACCCTAACAGAATTATTCAACTGTAAAAAAAAAAAAAAATAGAAAATAGGCAAACAGACAAAGCTAAATGGGAAAGCACGATTGGCTGGGCACTTAACAGATCACTGTGCACGGGGCAATGTAATGTGGCCTGCAGCATCCATATTAAAATAAAAATACGGAACATAAAGGTTATACTCTGCCAAGATGCCATGAAGATTACAAAAGGAACATGACAACCTATTTATTTATTTATTTATTTATTTATTTATTTTGCAGAAACACTTAAAAGCATTTCCCATGGGGATTTTTTTACCGAAGCATCTAGAATTATCCAAAAGAGAAACATAAAGTCTAAGGCCAGAAATAACACTGAATCTATTTCATAGTAATTTAGTGAGATAAAGAAAATACATGTATTTAAATGTAGATCAAATTATTTTCTAATGATATATAACCAATAGCAATGTTTAATCTAATTTAACTATAAGTATTTGTTTGGAAATATAAGGAAGGAACAACTTTAAATTTCTATTAATAAAGGACTAAATAGAAAAGTTTTAAATTGTCGCCTTCTCCTTTAGTTATTTTGAGGTCTGGTTGATTTTCAAATGAACAGCGACTCATGTATAATTTACAACAAAGCAAGTCAACCCACATAATTTGGTGACAAAATCCAGAAACTAAGCTATATCGGGGCTCTTGAGGCTGTGAGATCTCCTCTCTTTATTAGGCATAATTTTCAGTAATTTGATAGCTTTCATCTGAGCCTTCCAAAGATGTTTTACTGAAATATTAATAAATGTATTCGGATGAGGAACCAGAAGAGGGTCAGACCTCATCTGAAATTCATTCAGTGGTGTTTGGATTAAATTAAACCAAAGCCTCAGATCTTACAGAATCATTTCATCCACTTACAGCTCAACAGGACTAGAGGTCTCACAGCAGCATTCAGCCACGTGCTAAACGAACATATCGCACATCTCCTGTCTGCTCACATCCTGCCTCACCTGAGTATATACAATCCTGAAGCCAGCTGTATCCTTGGTGATAGCAAGTTTCTAAACTGAGAAAGAACAGGAAGAGAGTGGAGCTGTGTTCTCTCAGGTGCATGCTAAGCATTTTTTGATCTGTGAGATCAAACTGGATCCAACTGGATTTCAAGATCACAACCAGAGAGCGCTGTTACCCCTTTATCCCCTACTCCACCACAAATGCTTAGCTTCCTGTTGGCTGGCACACATTGGGTCAGGGCTCTCGATGCCCAAACATGTTCTAGTGCCCCCTAAACAAGTGGGATCTCAAGAGCTATCTGCAGAAGGCCCGGACAAAATCTTCTCAAATAAACTGGTTTTGAGAGTTAAACATTTTCACTGGAGAAGGAAATCCTCATCTACAGTTAATATTTAAGACTTTTCATCTGTGAAGTCCATTGCTTATAGCTATAAATAACTTTTATTTCTCTTCTGTTAAAGCCCACAGTTTATAAATGTTCATGCACAGAAACTTGGCAAATGCAGCTGGTTCTGGTTTAAAATACATTTTTCTTTGATACCAAGAGGAAAAAGGCAAATGCGCAGGTTCTTCTTGCAAGAGACAGGGAAGCAAACTGAAAACACTGAATTTTATTTGATCACAGAAAGTACTGAACAGCTACCTAAAGCCAGTGTATGCATAAATAATGCCTGGCATATGTAATGGCAGCATTTCAACTACAGTACGAGGGCCAAGGCAACAGGCAGCTGTTCATGTTACTTTGTTCTCCTACACAACTTACTAAAATCGTTTTTTGCAGTTTAACCAGTAATTACTGTTGGCATACACTCAGGTTCCATAGCTGGTATCTTCAATCTCAAAGGCTTTCAATCTGGTTACAATTCCCATGGAGTAAAATCAGAGCTCCTTTAGTGGAATCTACATAGAAATGGCCCAACCCTCTGCCTTCTCTGGGTTTACTCCACCTATCCTGTCACCACTACAAAGGCATTTGAATCACAGAGGATGCACCTCCATGGTGATGGATCTTTCCCCAACAACAGCTGCTACCATCCACCAACCCTGTTCCAATCTCAGGACTGTCCTATTGGTTGGCTCATTTGAAAGTGTGCTCATTGATTTAAGAAACACCAGTTCTAGCTAAAATATCTATTTGTCAAAGGGAAAATTTCTACATTGGGAGAAATTAAAAAGGCCATTCATCTTGAAAAGGCAATCCGACATTTCTAGAAAGTCATGGCACCGGAAAAAAAAAAAAAAACATTCTAAGCACTTGGTCAGAAACTCCTTTAATTGGCTGCATTTCCTTTGCTGAATCCTTGGCAGGGGTGAGACAGGTCTATGTAATGAGTTTGTACTGTGTTTATTACACATACAGCAATGTGTCTGGGTTTCAAATGCTTGCAACTGACATTAAACAGCAGAGAACTAGGAACTTTAACCTATACCTTTCCAGAGCACCCTCAAAATATGACTTCCTTGACTATTTAACCTATATAATGTATATGTTAGATTATCTGAAGCAAGTTAACTAAGTTTTGACACCACATACTGACTGGGTGAGACAAATAGTTCACAATATATTGTTGACATATAGGACCTTTACAGGTGGCACTGCCATAGAATCCAGTAACTTCCAGATAAATATCCTATGTCCCTGTTAAATTTTGCAGAATCTGCACACTAACATGTATAAGCATGATGACACACACTCTAATGAACACATATGAATGGATATGCACATGAACACATGTGCATACACACTAACACAAACATACAGAGTTCAGGAACAGATGGATCTGGAGAGTGCTACCTCAAAAACTGGATGCAGAAGAGGAAAAGGAGGAGCCGACGATTCGTTCCCTTTTGTAACCTGGATATTTCCTACCTGAATCACCGAAAGAAGAGAATTACATTCAAAATAAAAAAGCTTGGATATTCACATGAGTTTATTAATTTTTGACTCAGTTAATTTCCTCATGCAAATACATTGCTTCCAAATATCAAATATTTATAAAAGCTCAACACTTTCAGTCTTTTGCTGTATGTTTGTTTTTGTTTTTGTTTTGTTTTATAGAAAATACAAACTTTCGGTTTCATTGGGATGGCAAACAGCCACTTTGTGGGGACAGGATTCAGTTCTGTTGCAATTACCCTCCTTGGAGTCTAAATTACCTTTATTTTATTAACTCATACAAAAGCTTTTTATATCATTTTTATATTATGGCATGTAAATTATTACTTTCTCATAAACATACACACACAAACACACACACACACACATATATAATGCATATAATGCATTATATATAATGCATATAATATTGAGTTGGAAAAACATGTTCAAAATATGTCAAGAAATAACAACAGGGGAAGGAATAGAAAACAGGTAACTTCTATGCTGCTGATGGAAGTGCTTTTAACAAGGATACTTGGTTGTACTAAACAAAATCTGTGGAACAGGAATCTTCAATTACCAGTTCCTATAATTCAAACTCTATTAGAATCTTTCATGTATAAACATAATTATGTATCCATAAAAGTATGAAAATGTTTATTATTACATTATTCAAGGAACATTTCATTAGCTATCATTGAGCATGAACTCATGAGAGCGGCTCCATTAGGTACATATTATGGGTATGCTATGAACATCATGTCATATCCCTTGATATTCATAAAGGATCAATTCCAAGATCCCATGAATATATTATAATCCTCAAACATTAAGTTTCTTTATAGAAAATAGGTGGTAATTGCATATAACTGACACAAATCCTCCTGTCTAGGTTAAATGAGCTCTAGATAACTTCATATACCTACTACAATATAAATACAATCTCTGTCTCTTAAGGGCAGGATCTAGCCTTGTTGGTAATTTTACAGATTCATATGGAGGTTTGAGCCTCTCCTTTTCCCCATCCATAGGATGATGTCTACTCTCCTCTGTTATCATATCTGACTTTCCCACCTCACAACTCAAGCTACCACTGATAGGAGAAGCCAGTCACATTGTGTCTGAAGCGTTTAACCAAAATTGCCATAGGCTCCAAGCCTAAATGAATCGCTATTGTTCCTTAGAGCTGGGGAATCATGCAAAAGCAAAAAAAAAAAAAAAAAAAAAAAAAGATGGCCCAGGTGAGATATGTACTATCTATATATGATAAATACATTGACTAGACGGTCAATGGATGATAGGTCCTTAGATAAGCAGGTAGATGATGGATGACCAACAATAATTGTTTTAAGTGCTAGGTAGCTAACTCTGAAGAGGTTTAGTGCTTTTATAGCATGTTCTAAGCCCAGTTCGAACAAAACCAAACAAATGAAGAAATAAAACTCTATGATTATACAACCACGCTGGAAGCCTGCAGGCTTAGCTCCTCACAGCTGCCTGCCTATAATTCTAGTAACAGGGAGACTGAGGGAGGAAGATCATCAATTTGAAACCAGTCTCAGTTTATATAGAGAGACCCTGTCAAAAATATTAGAAACAAAAGAACAGTCTAAGGTTTAGCAGAACATTTATACTGCAAAACAGAATCACATGATTCTCGGAGTCTAGAGAAACACAATCTAAAAGTGATAGTTAACAGGCTCCTAAAACTTCAAATATAATCTCCCACAGTGTAAAGGAGAAGTTCTGGATTAGAGGAATGACTGTGTCTGTCGGTCTTTCCCTCATGTTCTTTTGACCTTCCTAATCTCCATCTTCTTTCCCATCCATGTCCATCTATGTCCTCAGATTATGTAAAGTTTTTCATTTTATCTTCCTCTGACATTTTGCTTTCCTACTCATTAATATATAAATTCAAATTTTTTTCACCCTAAAAATCCTGACCAGTATCACATCTCTTTGAAGTCTGAGGAGTCTCTTCCTACTTAATGTGTCTGAACATCTTTAGTTTTACACCCTTCTAACACACCATTCCAGTTATTGTTTTCACATTGGTTGTGAAGAGGGACTGGGATCAAAGGGTCTGTAGTTCACTTGCCTACACACATCAGCGAACTTCAATTCCCCACGTGTCTGAAGAGATCAGTGTAAGTACAGGTATTTTATCTCTCAGCCTTACAAATGTGCTTTCAAGTATCAGGTAATCAATAAAGGCTAGCCATTATCAGATTGTGAGTGTATTTTATACCAGAGTTGTTAGGACATATTTCTAGGATTCAAACTTTTCCTAAAAAAACAAAAAATTATTAAATTGACTCTGAGAAAAAGTACCATGTTGCTAGTAAACCCATAGCATTGTGCTACTTTTAAAGTATCACTTAGTGGTAAATGTCTTTTTTTTTTTTAATTCTTGAATAAAGTATTAATAAGACCTCAGCAAGAAATTTGATGGGGAGAATTAGTTACAGGCAACCATCAGCACTTAACAATGAGAAATTTGTTGTTAGATTAATTTCCTAGGTGAATATCAGAGTGCGCTTACACAAGCTAATCTGGCTATGGTGCCACTGGGTGATGTAATTTCATGCAACCACAATCGTACGCTCAGTATGCAGTCCTCCGAGAAGCCACTTTCTAATACATTTACAACACTATCTAAGAGAAATCCTTCCTTTTTTTTTTTTTTAATAGATTTCCAGTCTATGCATTATGGTTTGAATAAAACATTTACTCAATAGTCATCCAGATTAGGAATGCCCGTGCACATTTGGAAAAGAATTTATAAAATTAATTATTTCAATAAAATCGCTTTTGTTTTACATACACTACCACGCAAGTATAGCACTCTGATTTCCTATGGCACCTGACACCTAATGGGGATTTATGAAAGGTTCATTGAGTGCATCTCCTCAAGCTATTCAAATCAAACAAAACTGACTCCACATTTTAGCAAAGAATTATTTCAAAACCAAGGCAACTAAGTACCTTGCAAAACAAAAAAACACACATGGGAAAAAAATCAGTATGATATAAGCTCTGATTAGAAATCATAGAGGATTCCTGGCCATTTTTCCACCATATTATCTTGCCTAATAAGAGGTCAAGGAACACATTGACCTGCTAACTGAATTTAACAAAGAAATTTGAAGTTAATTAGCTCATTTCTTATTCTTTCACAGGCTAAATGAACTAAGATTTACTGAAATGTTTTCCAGATAGGACAAAAGCACAAACAAAAAATTTAAACTGTTACCTAGGGAATAATGTTCTTCTATTCTTCTAATGGAGAGGTCATTATAGCTACAATTATAACTTTTAAAATTCAACTGCACTGCAAGCATATTTATTAATGAGACAAACATTATGTACTTGATCTCAACATACTCAACATATTAACGAGACTTTCATGGTTTCCATTAGCATTCATTTTCTCTAAAATTAAATTTTGGTAATAACATTCTAATGAAACTGGGATGTCAGATACTTTGTTTAATTCAAGAGAATGTACTAGACTTGGAGGTAAGAGATCCATGTTTTGAATCGATTACTCTTTAAATAAACTATATATGCATTACTATAAACTTCAACACTTGTATTCATATAAGACAAGGATACTGCAAAGGAATATTTACTTCTGAGAGCTGAGTGGGATTGTTTTGCAACTATGCATGTAGAATAAAAGAGCTCAAATATTATTGATAATTTTACTTCCCTTTTTTGTGTCCATATAACATGAAGCCATTTGGCATACAATGGGAACAGACCTCTATTCTATGATGTTGGCAGAGACACGCTGATACTCCATTTCCTCTCAGATCTGCCTTATGAACACACTGAAATCATGAGTTTGCGGAGAAAGATGAGCACGATCACTTCACTAGCTGCCATATCATAAATGAAACGCCTCTGAACTCATCCTGTTGAGCTCGGTGAAAAAGAGATGGACAAAAACCACAGCTCAGTCCTCTAAAAAACAATACTCCAAAGTCAAAACATATCCACTGACTGTGGCTATCCCACCAAATGGTAATTATCCTCTCAGCAACAGGCAACATAAAGCTCTGGTCAGCAGTTTGGGGCTGCTTACCAGGCGCAGTCCTTATGACAGAGTCAAATAAATGTATCATGTACTATTAGTGATCATGAATAACACACAGCACGAGTCTGCACTATCTGATTTCTTTGCATTCCAAGCTTGGCATCCAAGACCTTTTTCCTGTTTTGTGGTGTAAGGAAGATATTTCAAAGGTAAATGCTCATTGCAAATGTTAACTATCCGCCCAAAACATAGCCTTCTTGCCAGGAGAGCTACAAAGTTGAGCTCACATATTGAAATAAGATCGGTGCCTCTGCTGAAGCCGAGATCCATCCATGCGATCACGATTACCTACCTGGTAACTATTTTTATTTTCTTTGGAATCACCGCAGTCTGCTTTGATAACAAAGCAGTAGCGAGGACAAATCGACAGTCACAAATCCAAGTCTTTGTTATCAAAGGACCTTTATTCTTTCTTCTAAGAAAAAAATAGTGTGTGATCTGTTTTGGGTTGCTTTCTGAACTAGGGCTACCTCCACCTCTAGTATGTGATGCATTTCCTTATACTAACAGAACTATCTCCCGTCACCTTTGGATAACTAACTGTTTCTGAAGGTTGAAGATGTCAGGTAGACCAGGTGGACTGTGCTGCTGACTTCACAAATGTATCTTTGTTAGCTCGCCCTATAAGAAAATGAGCATAAGTCTAGCTGTTATATTCGCTGGCCTTGTAGACGGGAAGAAAGTGAACTCTTCCAGGAACGGACTTAAGAAATGAGAGCATACGGATGGATGATCTGTTAGCTCATCTTACATTTGTGCTTTAACTTCTTATGGCCCCTACTGCTGTGTTCTCCATTTTCTTTATCTTCTTTGCTGATTTCCAACTCCACTGTGGCTGCTATCTGTCCCTGATGCCTGGAATAGTGCCTCGTTGCCATGGAAATAATCGCTTAAAAAAAAAAAAACAATACAGTGCAATAAAATAAGTAATAATGAAAGCTTAGGCAGCCTGTACTGCAGCCAAGAAGGGAAGACAGAGCCAGAAATAGAACTTAGACTCATCAACATTAACTAGACGAGTAAACTTCACTTTTATTTTATTTTATCACTTTTCATTTTCAGATACATCCTCCAAATGATAACAGGCAGCCTGCAGACAGGATGTCAAAGTC
Organism: Mus minutoides; assembly: GCA_902729485.2. Classification (NCBI taxonomy): domain Eukaryota; kingdom Metazoa; phylum Chordata; class Mammalia; order Rodentia; family Muridae; genus Mus; species Mus minutoides. The sequence goes on along the minus strand of LR749665.1, from coordinate 1,472,157 downwards.
ATGGTAGACAATAAAGTACACCATGGCCACATAAGACTGCATATGGTGTACACCCACCATATTCAAGAAAGCTAATTCTTTCAATGAGGTCCTCATCTTCCCCACAATCTGTGTTAAACTGAAACTGACATCACATTGGGTGTTTAGGTTTCATCCTTTCCTGGTAACATTGTTGAAACACTATCCTTCTACCCACTTCCTAACAGAAAACCTTCCTTTTGTTTATCACATCTGATTTGAGAGACAGAATTGTTGGTTATGACAAGGAGGGACATGCCATACTATAAACAAATTAGTTAATTAATAGCTACTGGAATAAGCAGTATGGATCTTGAAAAACCACAAGACAAGCTGTTTCGGTAATAGAAATATGTTCGAGGTTTTCATCATCCAGAGACTTGTAAAATATGCACCAAAATACACATAAATATAATACGACAGTAAGTCAATTTACACTTCACATTTTACTTTCATAAATTTAGTGGTGAATAACCTATTAATTATAAATCATTGTAGAAAGAGTTCAGGTAAATAGGTCCTGGATTGACAATGTTATATGGTGGCTCAAATGTTTTCATGTTTTGGCAGAGGCAAAAACTTCCTATTAGTCTTCAGAAGAAACCCTATGAAAGCTTTCCAGCACCGAGCAGCAGAGGCTATCCACAGAATGCATTCCAGGCTGTATGTTGCCCTGATGGATGTTACACAGCTGTGGGTTGATAAAATATCTTCAACGCTAAGGGTCATTTCCTCAAAAAGTATTTAAGTGCATTTGTGACCAGATAAGTGCCCAGGGTTGACTATAATGATAGATATGACCTCTCTGGGACTTAAAAAGCCCCTTCAGGAGGTACATAGTCCACTGGACATAGCCAATTACTAAATGGAGCTGCAGTTAATCATCGTTAATGTTACATTAGCAATATGTGAAAGAAAAAGTTGACAGTGATTGAACATTTTAAAATCAGTCCCTGGATAAAGCAATGAATATCCCCAAGGTCAAAGATCTGGCTCAGAGTCAATGTTGGTGAAAACAGGACAATCTGGGGAAGACTACTCCCAGGACCCCACAGAATAAAGGATAATACAAGAAAAGAGAACTGATAGAGAATGGGCTAAAGGACAGTCACTAGTGGCCATCAGATAGTAACTGTCTGGTTGAACAACATTCTATGGCAAGCCCCAGAATCAAGAACAGTGGGGTGGAGGAGGTGCCAGTTAAGACAAAGGAAATGAAGCAAGGAGAGAGAATAGTGAAGTATCAAAGTACTATAAGGAGGATAATTAGAATATAAATATCAGTGGGCAAGCATCTAGAGTGAAAGAGAATTCTTTCCTCCATACAAATCGTGGATAAATAAGACTAAACCGTCTTCCTATCATGCCTGGAAATGAGACTAGATTTTACTTAGCATGGGAGATATACCACTCCTTTTATGATATTTATTGAACATCTACTGTTTTCTAAGTACATAAGTCCTCACTGGAATGACAGTAAAATCCACAGGGATGGATGATAAGCTTAGAGTAGGAAAATGATGGGGGCGGCAGGTTGAATGGAAAGCAGGTGACTTTAATCCATCAAGGGATACTTACTAAGCCTGGATCACAAATATGCCTACAGGGCATTTAGTTAGCTTATTTGGGGTGTGACAGATATTTCCACTGTGTAATTGGGAAGTAAAAGGTATTTGAGTAAAAATAAGACAAACATGGCCACATTTAAGTAATTTGTATACCATAATAAAGATTAAAGTATGGACAGACCATTGGCCAGATGGTGATTCTGAAATGTCATGTAAAAGTAAATGTAATAGAAATTTATGTAATAGAAATTTATACAGTTAGTGAAAACAGTTATTGTCTAACAAAGTTTTGGTCAATGATGATCTGTGTATATAAACATGGCTCCCTACAATTACATACCCTAGTGACATTGTAGACACCATGATCTGTATTTGGATATGCCCTGGTGTTATACAATGGCAGAACTGATTAGCCATACAAATATTAGAGTCTCTGTTACCTTTAAGGAAATCATAATTGTAAGTGATCAGATAAAGTTTCTAATGTGGTAAGCTCAGGCAGCTGGACCATTTACCATAAAACCTAAACACCTCGGAGTGTGGTTCTCAGCCTTCTCTTTAATATAGTTCCTCATGTTGTGGTGACCCCTCCAACCATAAAATTATTTTTGTTACTACTGCATAGCTGTAATCTTGCTACTGTTAGGAATCATAATGCAAATGTCAGATATGCAGGATCTCTGATATGCAACCTTTGTAAAAGGATTGATTGACCCCCCAGAGGTGTTGTAACCCCACAAGTTGAGAACCACTGATCTAATAAGACCAGATCAGCAATGATAGATGGCAAAGTAGGTGAGACCATCAAGGTAAATGAGGAGATCTTTGTAAGTAGGGAAGATGGTGTGAAGTAGGGAGAACGCAGTGAGTAAGAGTCCCCTAACAAGATGACTGGGTGTGGAAAGATAAAGAAGTGAACTCAACATATATGGAAATGGAAAATTTCAGGACAAAGCTCAATTTCTTTTTCTGACAAGAGGACAGTGACACTAATGATTGCAAAGGAGGGGGTTTTGACCTCAGTTTGGAGCATGTGTCCATAAGGTATTAAGTTGCAACTTTGCTAAGTATCGTCTGGGACATGAGACAGCTCTAAACCTAACACCCAGCTATGAGTTCTCAGTGAAGAGTCATATGAGAACATGAAAATCTTAGTGAAAACCAGAAGTTTAGAAATAAAACTTTGGGGTTAAGAGACATTAAATAATGTGCAAAGGCAGAGCCATAGCTGGAGGAAAAGGGAAAAATATAATATGGTAATTACTGGCAGATAATTTGCCCAAGTTTTCATAGACAATGTTTTTACTGACTTCAAACATCACTTTAATGAGGAGAAAAAATAATTTACCTTGCACTACTACCTTAATCAATGATGGATTTACCACCGTTTGTTACATTATCACATATATGTGTATCAAAAAGCAGATGAGCTATGATGAAACGTCACTTCACACTCTCTGGACAGAAAATAGTAAGTATTGGGCTTTAGAAACCTGGAACATGTATGAACTATTAATAGGAATACAAAATAATGTTGCCACAACAGAACATACTGGAGTATTTAGTGCCTCAAGATACAGAGAATGGTCTGATAATCAGAGGAAATAAAAGCAAACTCTTTCCCAGACACATATCTCTATTCCTGATTACAACCACAGTTCAAGCTTGCGAGAAGAGCAATCGTTCATGAGGAGAAAAATGATGACATACATGGAGTAACACGAAGCCCCCAAGAGCAAAGGAATTTCTGACACATACTAGAGCATAGCTGAACCGTGAGGATGCCTTGATTAAATAAACACGCATGAAGGACATAATGAGAATCCATTATAAAATGTCTTCAAGTTGGGCAATCCATAGCAAGAGAGGCTAGAGGAGTGGTTACAAGTTCTAGGTTTATAGGAAGAAAGCTATCTGGAGATGGGGTAAATGTACTTAACAACAATTAACACTACACAAAAAAAAGATTATGACGATGTATTTCAAGTGTCATGAGTCTTACTGCAACTATTTTTAAATTTATGATAGTTTTAAAAATGTCAGTAATGACTAAAAAACGATTAAAAAGCAACTCAAATCAGATTTGTGTTGTTTTTCTCTGATGGACTGAGCAGCTGTAATTTTTGTCTTTTTATCTATGTAATATCCAAAACTACTACAGTGACCTGTTTACTTCTATAACCAAATAGAAATCATTAAAACAAATTTGTCTTGACCACCTAACCCAGACTGGTTGACCATCTAACACAGCCAGGTTGACTATGCCTGACCAAGGGAGTAGCACTATTTGGAGGCGTGGCCTTGTTGGAGAAAAGTGTGTCACTGTGAGCATGGACTTTAAAACCCTTGTGCTAGCTGAGTGGAAGCCAGTCTTCCCCTAGTGGCCTTCAGATGAAGATGTGGAACTCTCAGTTCCTCCTGCACCATGCCTGCCTGGATGCTGCCATGCTCCCACCTTGATGATAATGGACTGAACCTCCGAACCTGTAAGCTAGTGCCAATTAAATGTTGTTCTTATGAGAGTTGCCTTGGTCATGGTGTCTGATCACAGCAGTAAAAACCCTAAGAGAGCATCTAACATTGCCAGATTGACCATCTAACATAACCAAGTTAACCACCTAACACAGCTAGGTTAACCATCTAATCCAGCCAAGTCGAAGGTGGATCTTCAGTATGTGTTTAGAGTTGACTGCCTTAATGATCTGCATCCTATTAATCACGAATCTGCCATAGATAAAGAGCAAATATTTACTAAAATGCACATTGGCTAGTACAATGCATACAGAATGGTGTATGCAGGATTTAAGAGATGGCTCAGTGCTTAAGCGCATTTGCTGAGTTTCTGAAGAATCAGAGTTTAGTTTCCAGTACCTACACCAGGGAGCTCATAGCCACCTGTACCTCCAGCTCCAGGGAACCCAATGCTTTGCTCTCAGATGTACATTTATTCATGCACACATACCTGAACTCACATGTTCTCTTTAACTAGTACTACTCATTATTGAGTCTGGCAGTTGTGTTTGTATGATAATTCTCAAAGTTGGTAAATTAATTCATCTCACTGAACAACAAGTGCATCTAAGATACCATATTACTTCCAGGATAAATGAGCTATATGTTTTATCATAACAAATGTGTTGCTGCTGTAGAAGGTACTGTTCTTGTTTTCTCTCTCTCTCTCTCTCTCTCTCTCTCTCTCTCTCTCTCTCTCTCTCTCTCTCTCCCTCCCTCCCTCCCTCCGTGTATATGTTTTAATGAAATCACTTGTTCATAGTCTGCTGTCCACTGTATTGTAAAAGGTGATGGAGTCTTCGTTTTGCACTAGTGGATAAAGTTTAATTTCAGAACAGCTTTCGTTTCAATAAAAATGAAGGAAAAGGTATGTATCTCCCAGTGACTCCTGTCCTTGCAGGTATACAATATCCCTGTCCCTGTTATATCATACCTCAGTGATAGTCAATAAATTAACACATTACCAGCCTCCCAGTCCACTGTTCATGCTAGAGGTCACTCTGACTGCTCTTGTTCCACAGGTACACATATCCCACATTGTAGCTTCATACATCAAGTGTTCCTGTGTAAAATTCCCTATGCTCTGCCATTCATCTTACCCCTCTTCCTCACCCCCAACAACTGAAACCTCCATTTTTGTTCCCTCTGCTTCTGTTTTACAGAACTCCCAGTTACATCATACACCACTTTTTGAATTCATAGTGACTTCTTTCACTTGCCATAAAATATTCATGTTTACTACACATCAATATGGGGCCTTCTAGATCTCTTCTGTGTATCATTAAAAATATTTCACTACCTGGATATACCAGAGCTTATTTATCTCAGTTTTCACTAAGATTTCTTGGTTCCTCTAATGTTTGATAGATCTGAATAAAACATCTAGATAAGCGGCCATGTGTAGCTGGGGGAGTCCCTTTCAGCAAAGTTTTACAGTCTCTGTCCTGGCCTCGGTCTCACTCATGTTCATGACCCCTCTCGATGCTCCATGGTCTCTGATCTCTTCTGACTGGGCTCACAACTGGCAGTTCCATGATCCTGCACACATTCTTGGGGAAAGAATCCTGGTACTGAACTATCAGTGATCCATGTGGGAGAAGGGTCTTTTGTAAGCAACATAATCTGTTATATCATCACATGGAATCTGTCCTGACTGACAGTTGATCATGTCACTTTTCTCCTTTGAATATGGATTTTTCTTTAAATAGATAAGTGCCCCCCCTCCAAAGAAAGCTTATCCATCTATGTCATCCATTAGTCTAATATGTTTGTCAGTGAGTTTGCTGGGTTTGTGATTGCTCTTTCAGACATAGGCAGTTGGCAAGTATTTTCTATTATTATGAAACTGCTATTTAAGGCAGTGCCTGAGTCCACACACCCTAATGCCACTAAGATGTAGGTCTACTGTTGAAGGAATGGGGCAAGGGCACTGACATGACCTAGTAGGGAAGCATGACAAAGTTTTTACACACATGACACAAGACAAAGAAGGAAGCCAGCGTGAGTTTGCGGGCCGCGGAGTCTCAGTTTCCTAGGTAAGATAAACTTTACTGTTGCTGGAAAATGGGTGAAATTTTAATGGCTTAGAGAAAACCAGAAGCGATTATTTTTTTATTGGCTGATTGTTTGCTCACTGGGATATTTCAGTGTCACATGTCCAGTTTCTAGTTTTCAGTCTTATGAGTCTGCTGTGTATTTTCAGTACTCCAACACAAGACACAAGTTGCAAAAGAAATCCTACAGGGTATCTGGAGCCATTTAGCCGAGCATACGCTCTCTTCTGCCACCACATAAAATAAAAAAAAAAAAGGAGATGATAAAAATCCCAATGAACATTGATGCTTCGCATTATTTTTTCATTTTGTATTTCTGTAATTCTATCTCTCAAAAAAAATTGGGAAACGAGTGTTGCTCTCTGTTGGGTCGTAAGAAATCAAGATAAACTCACTTAAAATATAACAGCAGGTTTAAAATAAAATAAAATTTTAGCTTACTTTTACAATAATCAATTTAGTGTCTATTTCAGTACTAAACGCTCAGCACATACTTACACCTGGCACTCATGGTTTCTAACCCAGGAAACCTGCTGGGCCAGGCAGACAGCAGCCCTAGAAATACTTGTCATTAGTTAATGAGATAGAGGCAGGGCAGATAAAATAGAGAATATTTCTGGCATATGGAGATAAATACAATATTTTTTTGAGGGCAAAATACCAAATGCCTCTTTTAAATACCAGGAAGATATATGAAAAGATTTATGGGCAAATGCTCTGCTAACACTTAATGCATAACCAGAAATTACCATGATTTTTTTTAACCATCAAGATAAAGTCAATTAAAGATCACTTACATCCCAACTTTAAACCTTAGGGAAAATTGGAGTGCCTGAGGCAGACCCAGGGATCCACTGTACCCCAAAAGTATATATCCAATATCCCAAATAAGTGTTCAAACCACCCTGGGCTTAACTAAAATAAACTAACATATCATTCCACAGTCTACAGACATGGATTTATTCAGAGGAAATGCTTTGTATGTGAAAATATGCTAGGTAAGCCTCTTCTTGGTTGTTTTGCCATCAGTGCTCAATAGGATCAAATAAAAGATTAACACTTGATTACAATTCTAAGAAAAAAAGAAACGGAAGTAAGCAAAAGAGGAGCTGGATCTTACTTCCATATAAAAAGCTATCGATAAAGGTCATACCAGACAAGGCCCTTCCTTCTCCACTCCGTAGAGGAATATGACCAAGACAAGATGATGGGAGCATTAGTCAAATGCACCCATGTGGGAATGCAAGAATCCATACTGTAAAGTCCCTCCCTGCACCAGCCTGAAGCAAGCTGATACATGGACCAGCCATGGAAAACCACATGCGGTGTGGCATCCATTGTCTTGTTAAGTAGCACCTGAGCTACCCTGGTGTCCTGCTGTCTGCCTCTGTGTGTCTCCCTGGACCCAGGCTCCTCCCAGTTCACTGCCTGCACCAGACTGCTTCGGGCTTCCCGCCAAACTCCAGGTGCCTGCTCAGAACCGACTGGGGGGGGGTGGGGCCTTCCCCCTATATCCCAAAGGAGAACCCTTGAATAAAGTAGATGCTTTGATCTGACATGTCGACCTGGGGGTTTCCTTTTCTCCCACCCTAGTTTCTCGTTTTGGTCCCAGAGACCATCTTCCAGACAACCCAGTTTGTAATGTACAGCAACTGCAGGCAGTGGCCTCCTACACCATACCAGGGTTTAAATATCCAAAAGAGACATAAAGGGAATAGGGAAGACATAATCCTTTATCCTCTTCCCCATCTGAGCCAGTGGATTCATCTCCCAGTCAGGTGAAGGGATTCCACAGGCTAAGGGACATGGCTTGGTTCAGCAATTAAGTGATCCTGGTCCCATAGTTTCCAAATTTATAGTGTAAAATGTGTTCTGCAGGCTAATTAGAATATATATTATACAGACAGCCTTTCAAGTTAGGAAGTAACCAAAGTGACAGGAAAAAGACATCATGGAAATAAAGAGGTTGAGTCAGAGTGCCAAGCCTGGCACCAGAACTAGCAACCCTGAGCTCTGCCCTCACAGCTCCGGTAATCAAGAATAGTTAAGTCCCTCATTCATATCTCATAAATACATAAATAAATCGGGTCTATAACAGCACTTACTGTATGTTAGATAACTCAAATTCTACGTTGTTCATAGTAATTTCCTCACCAGCCATGACTCTTAAGCCATTCGAAGGTTCAATCGTAACAACTTTGATGCCGAAGTCAAAGTGTGCACACTTGTGAAAGAATTCCTCCCTGAAGTTTCAGAACCCCTGGGTTCAGCAATTTCTATGATACTCAATCACTTATATAAAAATGAAATGATAACTGTATGCTGGTTTGAATGAGAATGGATCTCATAGGCTCATGTATTGGAATATTTAGTCACAGTTGGTAGACCTGGTTGAGAAGGATTAGGAGGTGGGACCTTGTTGAAGGAGGTGGGGATTTTTGGAGGGGTGTGGCCTTGTTGGAGGAGGAATGGCCTTATTGGAGGGGTGTGGTCTTGAAGGAGGTTTGGCCTTATAGAGGGGTGTGGCCTTGTTGGAGGAGGAGTGGCCCTATTGGAGAAAGTGTAGTCTTGTTGAAGGAAGTGTGACCTTACTGGAGGAGGTGTGGCTTTGTTAGAGGAGGTGGGTCATTTGGATGGGTTTGAAGTTTCAAATGACCTGAGATACTCTGTTATCCTGTTCTGTTTCCTACCCTCTGATCTAGATGTGAGCTCTCAGCTGTTCTTAGGACAATGCCTCTGCTCCCCCATCCTAGACTTGACCTTCTGAAACCAAACACCCAGTTTAGTGTTTTCTTTTTATAACATTCCATAGTCATGGTGTTTGTCACAGGAATAAAAAAAAATAACATATTTTGAAAAACCTCAAATAACTAATTCACATCTTACTCCATATTTAAATCATACATAGATTATTCAAAACGCCCACTATGGTGAAAATGTTTTGAAAATAGCTGTTATATTCTATCGACCAACAATGGCAAGAAATAAAACATTTACATACTCGGTTTGCATACATTTTTGTCCAAATAGTTTATACAAAATCGGTTGAATCCATGGTCATGTTATTAACAGATGCAAACAGTTAACTATGGTCATCACTCATTGTTGGACAAACCATTTGGAGTTATTAAAGTCTCTACCCAGTAACATCTTAGATTTCTGATTTGTTATGTCTTCGTACTTAGAAGCCACACATTGTATTAAATTACTACATTCCCTGTGCTCACTTTCTTCGAGTAAACATTGACTTTAAATTGTTCGCGGATATATATATATTATACCAGAGTAAGTATACTGAGATCCAAATTATGTTTTCTTGGATCTATCCATTGCCCTTGGTTGCACACAGAGGGAGCCATTTAAGTTGTCCATATAAGTCACAAGCTAATGAGGCCCAATGCTTGAAGTAGAGTTATTAGAACTTAAATTAATACACAAAAGAAAAAACAGCAAATTTTATAGCCCAATATTATCATATTTTAAGAGCCAGTGGTATATCTAAGTTAATTAGCTAGAGATAAAGTTGCCCAAATTTATTTTTCCCAGGTATTTTTGTATGACTATTAAGCAGATTTTAGACATATCTCTGCTATTTTACAGATTATTCATAGATATTTTAATTTACTGTGTGCTTTTGTTTTTCAGATTTAATGGTCTCCTAACATGTAAATTCTAAAAAGAGAATGGAGCAGCATACATGAACTAGGGTATATATTCTCAAATACATGTTATTCCTGCTAGGTAAGATCAACAAGTATTTGTAAAATGTTAAAGAGTGCTTAGAACGATCGAAAATATAAAATCATGTGGGTTAAAGGCATGCACATACAAAGCTATCAGTAAACAAACCAAAAATATATATTTAAACCTCAATACACCCAAGGTTATGGGAATTCCATTTTGAGACCCCTGCTTTTCTCCAGGGCCACAGAGACAAAGACTTCAATCAAGCATGTTTATATTACTAGAAGCGTTACTACCCACTTTTCTTAAAAAGTTTAAAACTACAGTTAAAGTGGAGAAGGTATTTGTGTTTAGTGACTGGGCTGCAAGCTATGGCACTCTGAAATTGCCTAGAATTGTTCTGTTCTGCACGAACTGTTAGTTACCTCTGAGTGAGACAAGCTGTTGACATCTATTAACTTAGCAGTTATTACAGAAAATATGCTGAGGGTGACGGAAAATTCTTCTGGGGAGTTGAAAGGATAAGGAGGCACTCCACAAACATGGGTAATTAATATTCTTCTTTCCTCTGATATGCCCCTTTTCTGTGCATCCATTAGGCCAAAGGTAAGACAATGAATCTCAAGGCAGGAAAATCCTTTTGGGTTTAACCATCTGAGACAGTCTATTCCAATTAACTGGGGCCTATTTTAAAGGCTCTTAGAGTCATTTAAAAGCATCCTTTGAAACTCAAATGTCAAACTGAAAAAAAACAAAAAACAAAAACCACTTCTGCTTAAAAGAAAATTACACCAAAATAAATTACTGTCTATATTGTAAATGGGTTTAATATTCTATAGTGAGCAGAAATTCCTAAAATATCATAAATAATAAGCTATATCCACCTACTGCTTAGGCACTTATTTTGTGATTTTAGTTAATGTTAGTTATATAAAAATATAAATTATATAAAGATATTTTTAAAAAGCACCCAACAAAACAAGCATGATCATCTCATTTTACAGTGATGAAAATCAAAGCCAGAAAGCTTAATATGCTCATATTTCAATCTGGAATGACTAGAAAAACAAAAGCATAAACATAATAACTGATATTCTCTTGTTGTTGGTTTCAGTTGATGCTTTTTTTGTTTTTTTTTTTTTCCGGTTCTTGCTGCTTGAGCTGGTATCTCCCTGTGCTTGCCCATACTAGCCTCCGGCTCCTAACTTTAAGCCATCATTCTGCTCCAACACTGTGAGCGGTGGAGCCAGTTTTTAAGGGTTTAAATTTTCACAATTTTACAGTGTTCTAGGAAACCATTATTCCTCATTTTTTCACAGAAATCTTTTGTTGAAGCTGTTAGAAATAGAGCCAGGAATCTGCCTCGATCCAATTAGTCCTAAAGTATACGATGCTTAATATTGTTCTTTTAAATTACAGGTGTAGAGGCAAGCTTTCTTCAGTGAGGCAGTTGGAGAATGCAAGTAGGCATGGAGAGAGACAGCCATTAGAAAAGGGGAAGAGAAGAAAACCTCTCCAATTATTCCATAAGTGCCCTGTATTCTTTAAGGCATGCTTTTCTCCCTTGCTGCCTCAAAATGTGTGTGAGTGCCCCCTAATTACTATGCATGCTACATGGCAACCTGGGTTAGGAAGAAAGCCAGATCTGTCAAGTCTCAGAATGTCCCAGAAAGCTCTCCTTAGCAAATCCTTGAATGGAGAACGCTAAGGAGGATCTGAAAAGAAGTCTGTTCCATGCCCATAGGCATCGAAGCCTGGCCTCCTTGAATTATTTGAAGCTAAAGGACATTTATTTTGAAAAGTCAATATATAAATGTTGACTTTAGCTAAGGAAAATCTGCTCTGAATTGTTCTATAAAAATATTGAAGGTTTGAACTCTTTGTAACATAATGGACAATTCTTTTCTTGCTGCAATTACATAAAGGGGATAGGACAAGGTAGCCAACCTGCTGCTAACACAGCTGTTAATGGGCAAATGTTGGCTGGGTGCTTCTGGGAAGGTCTGTGTCACTGATGAGCTAATGGAGCCCAGAGAATCAAGTTGTCAGGTTGGCTATCACTGTTACCTAGGCATACTTTCATGCATGTACACTAACTGTAAAGGACTTGAGATAAGTTGAGGTGACATACACAGAATGCTCATTAGGGAGAAGGTGTTTGTGAGGTGAGTACCTGGTGAACACTGGCTATACCCAGGGCTCCACCTGCGTGAGCCACATAAACACAGGGGAGGGCATGGTAGAAAGTAAGAAGTCAACAGAATAAACTCAGGAGTTGATGGCTGTGTAGCAAACTAGTCATGATATAATGAAGGAGTGCTGTTAGCAGAATCAGGGGCTGAAGAGATGACTCAACAGGTAAAGGTAACTGCTTCTAAGAATGACAATCTGAGTTTGATATCCAGAGTCCCCCACAGTGAGGGGAAGAGAACCAACTCCCACAAGTTGTCTTCTGGCCTCTACAGGCACATCATGGAAGATACACACTAAATAAATAAATACAACAAATGAAAGAAAGTTGGCTCATTAGGCTGGGACAAGCATGATGGTGAAGAGAAGTCATAGGAGGAAAATGAAGTAAAGTCCAGTCCCTACACCTGAGGGCCTCAGGCTTGACCAGGAGCAACACACTTCTCAATAGAAGAAATCTAATATGAAGGTTCATCTGCGAATTCACCTAATAAGATCACAGGACTGGGGATGGCTACATCGGAGGGCTCAAAACCCATCCCAGATCAGGAGAAATGACACCTCAGTACACATCTGAATCAGCTAGATCCTGGGACAGAAGATCACCAGCCGCACCTCAGGGTTTTTGATTATGTAACTATGCGGTAACACGATACTACACTTTTTTTTTTTTTTACAAAGTTCCTCTTCGTGACAACTTGAAACATTCCTTCAATTCCCAACCATTTCTTTGGATTAAGTGGAGTCAACCTATTTGTTCAGTGATTCTACAGTCTGCCACCCACTAAATGTTATTTCTGTATCCAAGGTACTTAACATCTCCATTTGGTTACCTCAGTAAATGCTGATAAAAATGCCCTCAGGCGTTACATGAGTATTCAACAGGAAGATACCTAAAGTAGAGAAGTGTCTGAGTTATTAAATGATTAATGTCAGTTAGAGGTGAAAACACTGAGGAGTATTCTGGGAGAACAGCTGATGGTGGCTTCAATGGTTCAAACATTTCCCTTCTTTTACCTCAGACTGTACATGCCTGCAATTCTTACTATAGAGAAACAGCTAAGGCCCTTGTTTTCAAGTCAAACACAAATGAGTTCTTAACATTAGGTATTTATCATACAGCAAAATTTCCCAAGAATTTCAGAGTGTAGGCATTATTTGGCACAACAGTATTGGTTTGGGTAAAGTAATTTAAAAGCAAAAATCAGCTTATACACACACAATCACTAATGTCAATAAACCACATGGTCAACCATCATAATTCCATAGATTTACTCCGTTTGTAAGTTAAATTAAACCAAGGTCTGTCATCGTCCATAACGCCTATTCAGTCAAAATGGGCTCAGTAATACTAAAGTTGATAGGTGTGAATTGGTCAGTTTGCAAGAGACATATTCTTTGCATTTTTATACTTATTTTTCTTTTTTAATGATGATTTTCCTAGATAGAACAAAAACAAAGTTAGCCATGACTGTCAAGAGCCAAGAAAATCTTTCAGTGAGTGTTTATTGTTGGTATGGGTACAGCCATGACAAGGACCAAGGTTATAGACTCATGGAAAATTGGCAAAGACTTCCCCATACAGGTGAGGCTCAGAACTGACAAAAAATTCCTCTGGTCCCATTTTGAATGTTGGCAGTGTGTTCAGACAGGAGCATCCACAGCTGCTTGTAGCAGGTGACTGCTCCCTGACAGAGAACCCTTCCTCAGACTAGCTGACCCAATCCCCCATTTACTATGCATAATAAATACCCTGACGCTCCCTTTGTTGCTCTCTCTGTGTAGTCTGTATGACTGCCTCAGACGGCACACATGCCACCTCTCCCAGCTTTTCTCCGTGGGTGTCTGCCGTTTCTTCATTTCTTTGCTCTCTACAAATCTGCTCAAGGCACTAAGCCTTGACTTAGTACATGACTGCCAGTTAAAAACAAAATCCATGCAAAGTATCCAATGCCGGTTTTGAATTTACACAAAGAATCTGGTGACGCCTCATCATGACTGTGCACTATGGCAGGCAAAAGTCTATCTTCTCTGTGATCGTCACACAATGCAGGCAGCAAGGGTCCAAGAATCAGTATTTCAGTAAGCCAAATGTCTACCACTCGTGGGACAATAAGACAGTGAAGTGCTCGGGGTTCCTCTAAAACAAGAAAACTTAAAAGATGAATAGACAGCTCCATTGGCAAAGGCTTTAAGTGCAAGTATAAGAACAGAGATTGATTCACGGTGCCCACATAAAAAGCCACACCTGATGGTACACCCTACAACCAAAGCAGTTGGAAGGCAGAGATAAGCAGAACCCAAAAGCCACTGGCTGGCTGGTCTACCCTACCTTGTGAGTTTCAGGACAGTGGGAGACTATCTCAAAGAGCAAGGTGGACAGTGCCTGATGAATTATACCCAAGGTTGACCTCTAGAGTCCAAATGCATACATCTGCAAGCACGCACAAACAACCGTACACCACACTATGTGCTGCCCTATACACACAAAAGAAAGGAATGCTCACAAAATCGAGAAGCAACAGCTCTTGACTCTAGCTCTGAGGGATAAGGAAGTCTTGGTCTTTGTAGCAATGCCTAAACTTGGCTACTCTTTGATCCATAAAAGCACTAATACAGCGTCCAGTAACTTTGCGAATCTACCTGTGATGCTATTATTTCATATTCCTACAGATATTAAGATGTTTAAAGGGTAACAGTTTAACTCACAATTATGTTGGAACAATGTTTTCTGGAATCCAGTATATATGAGGAAGGTATTTTGAATGGAGGGTCAAAATACACCACTTGGAAACAGATGTCTCTTGTTGTATTATTATGTTAGAAACTAAAATACTAAATCCCGTACATTCATTTTAACAAAGTCATTTTTTTCAAATATGTAGTATTTTGGATACATTTTCTCCCAAGAAAATTATGGGAGGAAGACAGAGAAGCCCTGGTTAATTTGGTTTCACAGATGTTCGGCAAAGTAGAGCAATGTGCCCTAATCAAGTGAGCCATGACCATCAGAATCCAGTTGGAAACCCAAGTTTGTTGGGAGACTAAGGGTGGGAGGAAGGGACTGGGCTATTTGGCTTTCAGGTTATGGTACATAATCAAAAATCAAAGAAAGATCTCATGGCAGGAAGCTGAGGGCGGGAACCAAAGCAGAGAACATGGAGGAATTCCACTTACTGCTTAGCTCCCCATAGCTTGGGCTGCCTGCTTTCTTAGGCACTTAGGAATACCTCCTGAGTTGGGAGAACACTCACCTCAACCATCAACCAAGAAAATACCCCCACAGACTTTTCTAAAGGCAATCTGATGGAGACATTTTCTCATTAAACACAATTTGTTTTGGAAGAGCAGGACTTTGTCACCGCAAAATACTGCTTTCTAAAGGTATTATCTATAAGTGCTGAATTCATCTAAACTATTTTGTAAAATAAATATTAAGAGAAAGTCAAAGGAAGGGTGTTTTAAAATGACTGATGTAGGCCAGGTGAAAATCCTGTAGCCACCTGTAGATAGGGTCTGGCTGATTTTCCCACCATGTCTAACACCAAAATCTCTGTCTCCAAAGGGCAGGATTTAGAATATTTACAGGGTAAGACAGACTTGATGGAGATTACACAGATTTATAGGTGATCTTACCTCCAACAGAGTTTCAGACTTGGGCATTTTCACTGAATGTGTCAGCTGTAGGCAATATTGGTACAATATCCTGGCTATAAATAATATCATATTTACTTTTAAACTGGGGATTAAAAATAGGTCCCTGCACATGCTGGCTTGTGCTTTACTACTGAGCTATGTCCATAGTCTTTTTTATTTTATTTATTTTTTACTTTGAAGCAGGATCTTGCTAAGTCGAACTTGACTTTTTTTTTCCTGCCGCAGTACTAGAGAAGCAAGAACCAGCATATCAGATTTAAAAGTATCCCACCATGTCTTTTTCTTTAGCAAAGTGTTACACATTAAATATTTATTTCTAAAATTAACCAACATTAAGTACTATTTGTCCTGATTTGGAAACACTGACCAATTTTAGAGTGGAATACTATGTGGTATAACTCTGAGATCCATTAATATGTAAAATGTTTTCTTTCCAAACAGTCCCACTCATAGATGAGGAGCTACAGATGTTCAATGCCTGATAAGAAAAGGAGCCCCTCCAGGGACGAGCAACTGCTTGTTATCCAAATTCAGTGGTCAGCCCTAGGACACATGTACATATAAGCAAAGCTAAATGGACATAACTCAGTTCTATATAAATGCATGCACATATATGCTCACATAGAATATACACGTAACAATAATACTTAAAGAAGAGGTTATGAATTTCGAAAGGGGGCACATCAGAGGGATTATAGGAGTACGAAGGTGCTTTGTGGATTGGGTGCGTATATGTAGAGGTCTCAATAGTAACATTATTAAACCAAAGCTATGCCCTTTTAGTGTGTTTGTAGACTTAGAAAAATGCGGTGTTTCTGTGGTCTGCAAGCAACATAGTGAAGTTGAATCACAAAGGTCGCTTCTCCTTGCCTTGCTACCTGTTAGTACTTGTCACAAGCAGGCTAAATTCTCAAGTTCCCAATGTGTGACAGCAATTCTTGGTATGTAATCTGGACAATTCTTTGATCTTGCAAATTCAGTTTCACAATGACGTTTAACACCATCCACTGTTAAAGGGAGCAGGTGTGTAACTGAAGACGCCCAGAGGAAGTCAGGCCTAATGAGTCTCCCTGTGCACGTTTTGTACAACATTCTAATGGTGCAGTTTCCTTATCACAGCAAGTCTATTTTCCTATAAATCCTAAGATTTGTTTGGGAATTGCTTTAAATATATAAATAAACACCCTTTTCATTTTTTAAATAAGAAACTGTGTTCTAACTCCCACATAGGCTTCTTCTGTGTTGTTTTGAAAGCTACATTTCCCTAGTGGAAATGGCCTGTCTTGCTCTCCCATTCTCCTTCTTTCCCCTTTCTCTCTTCCCTGTGCCAAACTCCTCTAGGAGAAATAGATGATTTTAGGGTCAGTATGAAACTCTGGTGAGAACATTATATATGCATATTAGGGTAGACAACACTAGACAGAACTGGGTATTGTCTCTCTCCCCTGACCCCTGATCATGGTTCATTTTGATCCCACCCACCATACCCCCTTTCCCTTAATTCAGTTGTTGCCTCCTTGGCTTTCTAGACATCAGAAAGCAGAGCTCCCCAGTCTGGTCCCTCTGCCGCCCTTCCCTCAGTGTTGGGTGACTGCAGGTGACCAGTGTTGGGTGAGGTGGCCTTATGCCAAAGGCCGATGTCACAGGGCATTTTAGGAGAAAAGCAGGAACTTCTGATGGGAAAAGCATGTTCTGTAGCCAACAGTTACTTTTTCCTCCCTCTTTGTTTCTCTCAGAAGAAATGGGGAAGCTTCTCATGAATGAGTGGAAGTATCTGAAATGTCATTTATTATCATGAATTATGAAAAGTAAACGTGGGGTGAATTTCAAGCAAATTTTGGGTTTCTTCCTACAAAACCAGTTATTTTTCATAATAATTACTTAACGTAGGTAGCACATCTCAGACACTTGTGAACAATTGTGGACAAAAAAAAAGAAAATATTGAATCCAAGCAAAAAGTTCAAATAATCTGTATACAGGCTGAACTTCCTTAACCGAAAAACTCAAAATGCAAAGTTCTTCAAAATTCAAAGGTTTGGGATGGCAACATGCTCCTACAGGATAAAAAGCTTCAAGCTATGAAATTAACCTTTATCCACACGATTATGAAAAATAGTCTATGTATCTACGCTCAAGATGTTAGGTATGGGAGAAATACAGAGGAGCCTCATCTGTCAACATGGCTCTCATCTGTCTCTAAGATAAATCTCCAGTATTTATGTGAAAATATTCAACTATCTGAACAGTTTTCAAATCAGAAAATCTGGCCCTGAAGATTCTGAAAAGGGATACATCTGTGAAGCCCAAGCATGGTGTCTTGAGTCGTGAGCTGACTGCAAGTAACTGAAGACTGCACAGGACTGAGCAAAGCCTGCTTGTGCATGCTCTGCTGGCAGCTAAGGTGTTAATTTGACAACACATCTGCTGACTCGCAAGAGACTGTGAATATTTGTTCCACATCACTTTATCGTGGTCTCGCTTTCAGATATTTATATTAGTATATGTACCAATGTTCAAATACTGGGCCTTATGACATGCCTTTAAATACCGAAGGCAAAACACTCAGCCGTATACAATACCTGCCAAGCACAGTCAAATTTCTCAAATGGAAACATTTAAAAAGATACTCCAAAAACCTGAAATCCAAGGAAGCATATTATGGAGAAAATTTAGAAAGTTTTCTGCAAAAATATATTAAAACCACTGAAAATTTCTGCAGGAAGGAGAACTCCTCCCTCACCACACACCCACACAAATCATACAGAGACCAAACATGTAAGGGATATACCTTCTGAATAAAGAATATAAAGCAAACATAACTTCACTCCATGCCTTCTATCATTCTTGAAAGGAAGACTAAAAATAGAAATACAAGTAGGCCAGTCCTGAAATGATGTAATCATGTTCACACAGGTAACATTACATGAACTGAGCAGATTGTATTTATATGTTTAGCAACCCATTCACGGATACATGCACACACACACACACACACATACACACACATTCCTCCATATACATGCACATATACACATACACATACATCACAAACACATATACACATACCACACATATACATACACACATGTATGCACACAGATACATACATACAGATGCATATACACATATACACACACACCACACATCACACATACATGAACACCAAACATATACGCACACAGACACATGCATACACATACATATGCACACATATACACAAACACAATACACACATACACACACAATCAAACAAAAAAAAGATCAGAGATAATGAATTGGTAGAGAAGATGGGAGGGGTGCATGGGAGGGGTTGGAGGGAGGAAAGGAAAGGGGAAAATGATGTAATTGTACTTTAATTAAACAATAAAAATAGAAATAACTGTATTCTACCAGTCCTTTAAGTAAATAGGATAAAGCATAACCTTGGTGAAGAATGGTTCCTTCATTGTACAATAAAAGAACCAAGAATAATAGAGCTCCACTTAAGATTAAGTACATTCAATTACACACAGTTGGAAAATATTACCAATTGCAAGCAAGGTTCCAGCACTTGGATCAGGCAGTGGTTGAAAAGGAAAAGGGCATTTCTGTATTAATTATAAACCACAACTCAGAACTGCACTCACAGCAGAACCACAAGCAAGGCTGTGTCGAGGCAGGAATAATGTCAAGGCCTGAGGTACTGCTCAAGGTGCCCCAAATTCAGGGGCAATCACTTGATCTCTCTCCCTCTGCTGGGAAACGGTTTTAGGACCAATAAATGCATAACACATATGATAATCTCCTCTGGAAAGCCGGTTTAGTCTGTCAACACATAGAAACTGTCACAAGGAAGCATTAGGCAGGGGGCTCCTGGAGAAACCCCAGGTCTTCAATTTTACTACTGTATCATGTGTAATTCTGAAACAAAGTGAATATTTTCCTTTACCTCTACTTGGCATATATCCGGAAGAGTTTCCATCTGGTTATAAGGACACATGTTCCACTATGTTCATAGCAGCCTTATTCATAATAGCCAGATGCTGGAAAGAACCCAGATGTACCTCAACAGAGGAATGGATACAAAAAATTTGGTACATTTACACAATGGAGTACTACTCAGCTATTAGAAACAATGAATATATGAAATTCCTAGGCAAATGGATGGATCTGGAGGGTGTCATCCTGAATGAGGTAACCCAATCACAAAAGAACTCACATAACATGTACTCACTGATATGTGGATACTAGCCCAGAAGCCTAGACTACCCAAGATACAACTTACTAAACACATGAATCTCAAGAAGAATGAAGTTCAAAATGTGGTCTCTGTGCCCCTTCCTAGAATTAAGAACAAAGCACACACTGAAGGAGCTACAGAGATCATGTGTGAAGCTGAATCAAAAGGATGGACCAACCAGAGATGGCGGCTGCCAGGGATCCCTCCCATAATCAGCCACCAAAATAAACACTATAGCATATGCCAGCAAGATAATGCTGAAAGGGACCTGATATAGCTGTCTTGTGGGAGGCTATACCAGTGCCTGGTAAACACAAAAGTGGATGCTCACAGTCAGCTATTAGTTGGAACACAGGACTCCCAAGGTAGGAGCTAGAGAATATACCCAAGGAGCGGAAGGGGTCTTCAACCCTCTAGGTGGAAGAATAACATGAACTAGTTCCCCCTGCGCTCATGTCTCCAGCTGCATATATGGAAGAAGATGGCCTAGTTGGCCATCATTGGGAGGAGAGGCTCCTTGGTCATACAGACTTTATATGCCCCAGAACAGGGGAATGCCAGGGCCATTACGTGGGAGGGGGTGGGTAGGGGAGCAGGGCGGGGACGCGGGAGGGTAAGGGAAAATTTCTGGATAACATGTGAAATGTAAATGAAGAAAATATCTAATAAAGAGGAAAAAAAAACTCAGTCATGATACTAGATATCTATTGGTGTCATTATTTAGGTCTTGTAGGCAGCCATATTGTGTTAATTATTGTTGACTCTAAAATCAATACATACAGGCAACACTAAACAGACTTGGCAGGGTGTAGTTACATATATATACACATATATATCATCTCTATATATCAAATATAAAAATATACGTACATATTTGTTACTATATATGTATATTATATACATAATATATATATAATATAATATATTATTATATATTATCATATATTCTTGTGCTTACTCTACTTCTACTGTATATTTTATGTATGTATGTATGTGTATATATATATATATATATATATATAT
>LR749665.1:1336945-1450732 GCA_902729485.2 Mus minutoides | reverse complement strand
AACAGTTAACTATGGTCATCACTCATTGTTGGACAAACCATTTGGAGTTATTAAAGTCTCTACCCAGTAACATCTTAGATTTCTGATTTGTTATGTCTTCGTACTTAGAAGCCACACATTGTATTAAATTACTACATTCCCTGTGCTCACTTTCTTCGAGTAAACATTGACTTTAAATTGTTCGCGGATATATATATATATATATATATATATATATTATACCAGAGTAAGTATACTGAGATCCAAATTATGTTTTCTTGGATCTATCCATTGCCCTTGGTTGCACACAGAGGGAGCCATTTAAGTTGTCCATATAAGTCACAAGCTAATGGGGCCCAATGCTTGAAGTAGAGTTATTAGAACTTAAATTAATACACAAAAGAAAAAACAGCAAATTTTATAGCCCAATATTATCATATTTTAAGAGCCAGTGGTATATCTAAGTTAATTAGCTAGAGGTAAAGTTGCCCAAATTTATTTTTCCCAAGTATTTTTGTATGACTATTAAGCAGATTTTAGACATATCTCTGCTATTTTACAGATTATTCATAGATATTTTAATTTACTGTGTGCTTTTGTTTTTCAGATTTAATGGTCTCCTAACATGTAAATTCTAAAAAGAGAATGGAGCAGCATACATGAACTAGGGTATATATTCTCAAATACATGTTATTCCTGCTAGGTAAGATCAACAAGTATTTGTAAAATGTTAAAGAGTGCTTAGAACGATCGAAAATATAAAATCATGTGGGTTAAAGGCATGCACATACAAAGCTATCAGTAAACAAACCAAAAATATATATTTAAACCTCAATACACCCAAGGTTATGGGAATTCCATTTTGAGACCCCTGCTTTTCTCCAGGGCCACAGAGACAAAGACTTCAATCAAGCATGTTTATATTACTAGAAGCGTTACTACCCACTTTTCTTAAAAAGTTTAAAACTACAGTTAAAGTGGAGAAGGTATTTGTGTTTAGTGACTGGGCTGCAAGCGATGCCACTCTGAAATTGCCTAGAATTGTTCTGTTCTGCACGAACAGTTAGTTACCTCTGAGTGAGACAAGCTGGTGACATCTATTAACTTAGCAGTTATTACAGAAAATATGCTGAGGGTGACGGAAAATTCTTCTGGGGAGTTGAAAGGATAAGGAGGCACTCCACAAACATGGGTAATTAATATTCTTCTTTCCTCTGATATGCCCATTTTCTGTGCATCCATTAGGCCAAAGGTAAGACAATGAATCTCAAGGCAGGAAAATCCTTTTGGGTTTAACCATCTGAGACAGTCTATTCCAATTAACTGGGGTCTATTTTAAAGGCTCTTGGAGTCATTTAAAAGCATCCTTTGAAACTCAAATGTCAAACTGGAAAAAAACAAAAAAACAAAAACCACTCTGCTTAAAAGAAAATTACACCAAAATAAATTACTGTCTATATTGTAAATGGGTTTAATATTCTATAGCGAGCAGAAATTCCTAAAATATCATAAATAATAAGCTATATCCACCTACTGCTTAGGCACTTATTTTGTGATTTTAGTTAATGTTAGTTATATAAAAATATAAATTATATAAAGATATTTTTAAAAAGCACCCAGCAAAACAAGCATGATCATCTCATTTTACAGTGATGAAAATCAAAGCCAGAAAGCTTAATATGCTCATATTTCAATCTGGAATGACTAGAAAAACAAAAGCATAAACATAATAACTGATATTCTCTTGTTCTTGGTTTCAGTTGATGCTTTTTTTGTTTTTTTTTTTTTCCGGTTCTTCCTGCTTGAGATGGTATCTCCCTGTGCTTGCCCATACTAGCCTCCGGCTCCTAACTTTAAGCCATCATTCTGCTCCAACACTGTGAGCGGTGGAGCCAGTTTTTAAGGGTTTAAATTTTCACAATTTTACAGTGTTCTAGGAAACCATTATTCCTTATTTTTCACAGAAATCTTTTGTTGAAGCTGTTAGAAATAGAGCCAGGAATCTGCCTCGATCCAATTAGTCCTAAAGTATACGATGCTTAATATTTTTCTTTTAAATTACAGGTGTAGAGGCAAGCTTTCTTCAGTGAGGCAGTTGGAGAAAGCAAGTAGGCATGGAGAGAGACAGCCATTAGAAAAGGGGAAGAGAAGAAAACCTCTCCAATTATTCCATAAGTGCCCTGTATTCTTTAAGGCATGCTTTTCTCCCTTGCTGCCTCAAAATGTGTTTGAGTGCCCCCTAATTACTATGCATGCTACATGGCAACCTGGGTTAGGAAGAAAGCCAGATCTGTCAAGTCTCAGAATGGCCCAGAAAGCTCTCCTTAGCAAATCCTTGAATGGAGAACGCTAAGGAGGATCTGAAAAGAAGTCTGTTCCATGCCCATAGGCATCGAAGCCTGGCCTCCTTGAATTATTTGAAGCTAAAGGACATTTATTTTGAAAGGTTAATATATAAATGTTGACTTTAGCTAAGGAAAATCTGCTCTGAATTGTTCTATAAAAATATTGAAGGTTTGAACTCTTTGTAACATAACGGACAATTCTTTTCTTGCTGCAATTACATAAAGGGGATAGGACAAGGTAGCCAACCTGCTGCTAACACAGCTGTTAATGGGCAAATGTTGGCTGGGTGCTTCTGGGAAGGTCTGTGTCACTGATGAGCTAATGGAGGCCAGAGAATCAAGTTGTCAGGTTGGCTATCACTGTTACCTAGGCATACTTTCATGCATGTACACTAACTGTAAAGGACCTGAGATAAGTTGAGGTGACATACACAGAATGCTCATTAGGGAGAAGGTGTTTGTGAGGTGAGTACCTGGTGAACACTGGCTATACCCAGGGCTCCACCTGCGTGAGCCACATAAACACAGGGGAGGGCATGGTAGAAAGTAAGAAGTCAACAGAATAAACTCAGGAGTTGATGGCTGTGTAGCAAACTAGTCATGATATAATGAAGGAGTGCTGTTAGCAGAATCAGGGGCTGAAGAGATGACTCAACAGGTAAAGGTAACTGCTTCCAAGAATGACAATCTGAGTTTGATATCCAGAGTCCCCCACAGTGAAGGGAAGAGAACCAACTCCCACAAGTTGTCTTCTGGCCTCTACAGGCACATCATGGAAGATACACACTAAATAAATAAATACAACAAATGAAAGAAAGTTGGCTCATTAGGCTGGGTCAAGCATGATGGTGAAGAGAAGTCATAGGAGGAAAATGAAGTAAAGTCCAGTCCCTACACCTGTGGGCCTCAGGCTTGACCAGGAGCAACACACTTCTCAATAGAAGAAATCTAATATGAAGGTTCATCTGCGAATTCACCTAATAAGATCACAGGACTGGGGATGGCTACATCTGAGGGCTCAAAACCCATCCCAGATCAGGAGAAATGACACCTCAGTACACATCTGAATCAGCTAGATCCTGGGACAGGAGGTCACCAGCCTCACCTCAGGGTTTTGATTATGTAATTATGTGGTAACATGATACTACACTTTTTTTTTTTTTTACAAAGTTCCTCTTCGTGACAACTTGAAACATTCCTTCAATCCCCAACCATTTCTTTGGATTAAGTGGAGTCAACCTATTTGTTCAGTGATTCTACAGTCTGCCACCCACTAAATGTTATTTCTGTATCCAAGGTACTTAACATCTCCATTTGGTTACCTCAGTAAATGCTGATAAAAATGCCCTCAGGCGTTACATGAGTATTCAACAGGAAGATACCTAAAGTAGAGAAGTGTCTGAGTTATTAAATGATTAATGTCAGTTAGAGGTGAAAACACTGAGGAGTATTCTGGGAGAACAGCTGATGGTGGCTTCAATGGTTCAAGCATTTCCCTTCTTTTACCTCAGACTGTACATGCCTGCAATTCTTACTATATAGAAACAGCTAAGGCCCTTGTTTTCAAGTCAAACACAAATGAGTTCTTAACATTAGGTACTTATCATACAGCAAAATTCCCTAATAATTTCAGAGTGTAGGCATTATTTGGCACAACAGTATTGGTTTGGGTAAAGTAATTTAAAAGCAAAAATCAGCTTATACACACACAATCACTAATGTCAATAAACCGCATGGTCAACCATCATAGTTCCACAGATTTACTCCATTTGTAAGTTAAATTAAACCAAGGTCTGTCATAGTCCATAACACCTATTCAGTCAAAATGGGCTCAGTAATACTAAAGTTGATAGGTGTGAATTGGTCGGTTTGCAAGAGACATATTCTTTGCATTTTTATACTTATTTTTCTTTTTTAATGATGATTTTCCTAGATAGAACAAAAACAAAGTTAGCCATGGCTGTCAGGAGCTAAGAAAATCTTTCAGTGAGTGTGTATTGTTGGTATGTGCACAGCCATTACAAGGACCAAGGTTATAGACTCATGGAAAATTGGCAAAGACTTCCCCATACAGGTGAGGCTAAGAACTGACAAAACATTCCTCTGGTCCCATTTTGAACGTTGGCAGTGTGTTCAGACAGGAGCATCCACAGCTGCTTGTAGCAGGTGACTGCTCCCTGACAGAGAACCCTTCCTCAGACTAGCTGACCCAATCCCCCATTTACTATGCATAATAAATACCCTGACGCTCCCTTTGTTGCTCTGTGTAGTCTGTATGACTGCCTCAGACGGCACACATGCCACCTCACCCAGCTTTTCTCCGTGGGTGTCTGCCGTTTCTTCATTTCTTTGCTCTCTACAAATCTGCTCAAGGCACTAAGCCTTGACTTAGTACATGACTGCCAGTTAAAAACAAAATCCATGCAAAGTATCCAATGCTGGTTTTGAATTTACACAAAGAATCTGGTGACACCTCATCATGACTGTGCACTATGGCAGGCGAAAGTCTATCTTCTCTGTGATCGTCACACAATGCAGGCAGCAAGGGTCCAAGAATCAGTATTTCAGTAAGCCAAATTTCTACCACTCGTGGGACAACAAGACAGTGAAGTGCTCAGGGTTCCTTTGAAATAAGAAAACTTAAAAGATGAATAGACAGCTCCATTGGCAAAGGCTTTAAGTGCAAGTATAAGAACAGAGATTGATTCACGGTGCCCACATAAAAAGCCACACCTGATGGTACACCGTACAACCAAAGCAGTTGGAAGGCAGAGATAAGCAGAACCCAAAAGCCACTGGCTGGCTGGTCTACCCTACCTTGTGAGTTTCAGGACAGTGGGAGACTATCTCAAAGACCAAGGTGGACAGTGCCTGATGAATTATACCCAAGGTTGACCTCTAGAGTCCAAATGCATACATCTGCAAGCACGCACAAACAACCGTGCACCACACTATGTGCTGCCCTATACACACAAAAGAAAGGAATGCTCACAAAATCGAGAAGCAACAACTCTTGACTCTAGCTCTGAGGGATAAGGAAGTCTTGGTCTTTGTAGCAATGCCTAAACTTGGCTACTCTTTTTTTTTTTTTTTTTTTTGAGAAATTTAAAATATTTATTTTACATATAAAATGCTAATGTACTTATAGGAATTCTGGATCAGGAAAATACAATTGATGAAATGAAAGATAAAATAAAGAGCATAAACAGAATTAATCGAGTAGAAGGAAGAGTTTCCAAAACCAATTATTTGAAAGTAACAGAGGGGGAAAAGGACGAAGAGGAAGCTTGTGTGATTTGTGGGTTGGTAATAAAAGAGCAAGTGTTGGAGTTTTAGGAGGAGAAGAATAAACATGGCACACACAATAAGGAGGCAGTAAAACTACGAGATTGAAGATAAAATCTTGGGCCAGTGAGATGTGCTTGTTGTATAAAGCTTGGCAATTTGAGGTTGATCTCCAGAACTCTCAGCAGAAGAGGACTGACTGCCAAACTTGTCCTCTGACTTCCACAGGCATATCTTGACTCATGTGTGCTTGCATTCATTCACACATATGTAACACACACACACACACACACACACACACACACACACACACATGCTTAACAAAATGAAAATTATACACACACACACAGACACACACACGTGGGCTGATGGTGAATATGCAAGTGGAGTAGAAGTGTGGCTTTTCTGTGATTTTAAGTTATGTGAGACATAGTGGTGCATTTTAAGTCCAATGCTCTGGATAGAGAGGCAAGAGAATTGGACATGGAGGCCAGTACTCTTTGATCCACAAAAGCACTAATACAGTGTCCAGTAACTTTGCGAATCTACCTGTGATGTTATTATTTAATATTCCTACAGATATTAAGATGTTTAAAGGGTAACAGTTTAACTCACAATTATGTTGGAACAATGTTTTCTGGAATCCAGTATATATGAGGAAGGTATTTTGAATGGAGGGTCAAAATACACCACTTGGAAACAGATGTCTCTTGTTGTATTATTATGTTAGAAACTAAAATAATAAATTCCATACATTCATTTTAACAAAGTCATTTTTTTTTCAAATATGTAGTATTTTGGATACATTTTCTCCCAAGAAAATTATGGGAGGAAGACAGAGAAGCCCTGGTTAATTTGGTTTCACAGATGTTCGGCAAAGTAGAGCAATGTGCCCTAATCAAGTGAGCCATGACCATCAGAATCCAGTTGGAAAACCAAGTTTGTTGGGAGACTAAGGGTGGGAGGAAGGGACTGGGCTATTTGGCTTTCAGGTTATGGTACATAATCAAAAATCAAAGAAAGATCTCAAGGCAGGAAGCTGAGGGCGGGAACCAAAGCAGAGAACATGGAGGAATTCCACTTACTGGTTAGCTCCCCATAGCTTGGGCTGCCTGCTTTCTTAGGCACTTAGGAATACCTCCTGAGTTGGGAGAACACTCACCTCAACCATCAACCAAGAAAATACCCCCACAGACTTTTCTAAAGGCAATCTGATGGAGACATTTTCTCATTAAACACAATTTGTTTTGGAAGAGCAGGACTTTGTCAACGCAAAATACTGCTTTCTAAAGGTATTATCTATAAGTGCTGAATTCATCTAAACTATTTTGTAAAATAAATATTAAGAGAAAGTCAAAGGAAGGGTGTTTTAAAATGACTGATGTAGGCCAGGTGAAAATCCTGTAGCCACCTGTAGATAAGGTCTGGCTGATTTTCCCACCATGTCTAACACCAAAATCTCTGTCTCCAACGGGCAGAGTTTAGAATATTTACAGGGTAGGACAGACTTGATGGAGATTACACAGATTTATAGGTGATCTTACCTCCAACAGAGTTTCAGACTTGGGCATTTTCACTGAATGTGTCAGCTGTAGGCAATATTGGTACAATATCCTGGCTATAAATAATATCATATTTATTTTTAATACTGGGGATTAAAAATAGGTCCCTGCACATGCTGGCTTGTGTTTTACTACTGAGCTATGTCCATAGTCGTTTTTTATTTTATTTATTTTTTACTTTGAAGCAGGATCTTGCTAAGTCGAACTTGACTTTTTTTCCTGCTGCAGTACTCAGAGAAGCAAGAACCAGGATATCAGATTTAAAAGTATCCCACCATGTCTTTTTCTTTAGCAAAGTGTTACACATTAAATATTTATTTCTAAAATTAACCAACATTAAGTACTATTTGTCCTGATTTGGAGACACTGACCAATTTTAGAGTGGAATACTATGTGGTATAACTCTGAGATCCATTAATATGTAAAATGTTTTCTTTCCAAACAGTCCCACTCATAGATGAGGAGCTACAGATGTTCAATGCCTGATAAGAAAAGGAGCCCCTCCAGGGACGAGCAACTGCTTGTTATCCAAATTCAGTGGTCAGCCCTAGGACACATGTACATATAAGCAAAGCTAAATGGACTTAACTCAGTTCTATATAAATGCATGCACATATATGCTCACATAGAATATACACGTAACAATAATACTTAAAGAAGAGGTTATGAATTTGGAAAGGGGGCACATCAGAGGGATTATAGGAGTACGAAGGTGCTTTGTGGATTGGGTGCATATATGTAGAGGTCTCAATAGTAACATTATTAAACCAAAGCTGTGCCCTTTTAGTGTGTATGTAGACTTAGAAAAATGCGGTGTTTCTGTGGTCTGCAAGCAACATAGTGAAGTTGAATCACAAAGGTCGCTTCTCCTTGCCTTGCTACCTGTTAGTACTTGTCACAAGCAGGCTAAATTCTCAAGTTCCCAATGTGTGACAGCAATTCTTGGTATGTAATCTGGACAATTCTTTGATCTTGCAAATTCAGTTTCACAATGACGTTTAACACCATCCACTGTTAAAGGGAGCAGGTGTGTAACTGAAGACGCCCAGAGGAAGTAAGGCCTAATGAGTCTCCCTGTGCACGCTTTGTACAACATTCTAATGGTGCAGTTTCCTTATCACAGCAAGTCTATTTTCCTATAAATCCTAAGATTTGTTTGGGAATTGCTTTAAATATATAAATAAACACCCTTTTCATTTTTTAAATAAGAAACTGTGTTCTAACTCCCACATAGGCTTCTTCTGTGTTGTTTTGAAAGCTACATTTCCCTAGTGGAAATGGCCTGTCTTGCTCTCCCATTCTCCTTCTTTCCCCTTTCTCTCTTCCCTGTGCCAAACTCCTCTAGGAGAAATAGATGATTTTAGGGTCAGTATGAAACTCTGGTGAGAACATTATATATGCATATTAGGGTAGACAACACTAGACAGAACTGGGTATTGTCTCTCTCCCCTGACCCCTGATCATGGTTCATTTTGATCCCACCCACCATACCACCTTTCCCTTAATTCAGTTGTTGCCTCCTTGGCTTTCTAGACATCAGAAAGCGGAGCTCCCCAGTCTGGTCCTTCTGCTGCCCTTCCCTCAGTGTTGGGTGACTGTAGGTGACCAGTGTTGGGTGAGGTGGCCCTATGCCAAAGGCTGATGTCACAGGGCATTTTAGGAGAAAAGCAGAAACTTCTGATGGGAAAAGCATGTTCTGTAGCCAACAGTTACTTTTTCTCCCTCTTTGTTTCTCTCAGGAGAAATGGGGAAGCTTCTCATGAATGAGTGGAAGTATCTGAAATGTCATTTATTATCATGAATTATGAAAATTAAACGTGGGGTGAATTTCAAGCAAATTTTGGGTTTCTTCCTACAAAACCAGTTATTTTTCATAATAATTACTTAACGTAGCTAGCACATCTCAGACACTTGTGAACAATTGTGGACAAAAAAAAAAAGAAAATATTGAATCCAAGCAAAAAGTTCAAATAATCTGTATACAGGCTGAACTTCCTTAACCGAAAAACTCAAAATGCAAAGTTCTTCAAAATTCAAAGGTTTGGGATGGCAACATGCTCCCACAGGATAAAAAGCTTCAAGCTATGAAATTAACCTTTATCCACACGATTATGAAAAATAGTCTATGTATCTACGCTCAAGATGTTAGGTATGGGAGAAATACAGAGGAGCCTCATCTGTCAACATGGCTCTCATCTGTCTCTAAGATAAATCTCCAGTATTTATGTGAAAATATTCAACTATCTGAACAGGTTTCAAATCAGAAAATCTGGCCCTGAAGATTCTGAAAAGGGATACATCTGTGAAGCCCAAGCATGGTGTCTTGAGTCGTGAGCTGACTGCAAGTAACTGAAGACTGCACAGGACTGAGCAAAGCCTGCTTGTGCGTGCTCTGCAGGCAGCTAAGGCGTTAATTTGACAACACATCTGCTGACTCGCAAGAGACTGTGAATATTTGTTCCACATCACTTTATCGTGGTCTTGCTTTCAGATATTTATATTAGTATATGGACCAATGTTCAAATACTGGGCCTTATGACATGCCTTTAAATACCGAAGGCAAAACACTCAACCGTATACAATACCTGCCAAGCACAGTCAAATTTCTCAAATGGAAACATTTAAAAAGATATTCCAAAAACCTGAAATCCAAGGAAGCATATTATGGAGAAAATTTAGAAAGTTTTCTGCAAAAATATATTGAAACCCCTGAAAATTTCTGCAAGAAGGAGAACTCCTCCCTCACCACACACCCACACAAATCATACAGAGACCAACCATGTAAGGGATATACCTTCTGAATAAAGAATATAAAGCAAACATAACTTCATTCCATTCCTTCTATCATTCTTGAAAGGAAGACTAAAAATAGAAATACAAGTAGGCCAGTCCTGAAATGATGTAATCATGTCCACACAGGTAACATTACATGAACTGAGCAGATTGTATTTATATGTTTAGCAACCCATTCACGAATACATGCACACACACACACACACACACACACACACACACACACACACACACATTCCTCCATATACATGCACATATACACATACACATACATCACAAACACATACACACATACCACACATATACATACACACATGTATGCACACAGATACATACATACAGATGCATATACACATATACACACACCCCACACACCACACATACATGCACACCAAACATATACATACACAGACACATGCATACACATACATATGCACACATATACACAAACACAATACACACATACACACACAATCAAACAAAAAAAAAGATCAGAGATAATGAATTGGTAGAGAAGATGGGAGGGGTGCATGGGAGGGGTTGGAGGGAGGAAAGGAAAGGGGAAAATGATGTAATTGTACTTTAATTAAACAATAAAAATAGAAATAACTGTATTCTACCAGTCCTTTAAGTAAATAGGATAAAGCATAACCTTGGTGAAGAATGGTTCCTTCATTGTACAATAAAAGAACCAAGAATAATAGAGCTCCACTTAAGATTAAGTACATTCAATTACACACAGTTGGAAAATATTACCAATTGCAAGCAAGGTTCCAGCACTTGGATCAGGCAGTGGTTGAAAAGGAAAAGGGCATTTCTGTATTAATTATAAACCACAACTCAGAACTGCACTCACAGCAGAACCACAAGCAGGGCTGTGTCGAGGCAGGAATAATGTCAAGGCCTGAGGTACTGCTCAAGGTGCCCCAAATTCAGGGGCAGTCACTTGATCTCTCTCCCTCTGCTGAGAAACGGTTTTAAGACCAATAAATGCATAACACATATGATAATCTCCTCTGGAAAGCCGGTTTAGTCTGTCAACACATAGAAACTATCACAAGGAAGCATTAGGCAGGGGGCTCCTGGAGAAACCCCAGGTCTTCAATTTTACTGCTGTATCATGTATAATTCTGAAACAAAGTGAATATTTTCCTTTAAAAACTCAGTCATGATACTAGATATCTATTGGTGTCATTATTTAGGTCTTGTAGGCAGCCATATTGTGTTAATTATTGTTGACTCTAAAATCAATACATACAGGCAACACTAAACAGACTTGGCAGGGTGTAGTTACATATATATATATATATACACATATATCATCTCTATATATCATATATAAAAACATATACATACATGTTACTATATATATGTATATTATATACATAATATATAATATATATTATATAAATTATGTATATTATATAATATATATTATATAGTATAATATATTATTATATATTATCATATATTCTTGTGCTTACTCTACTTCTACTGTATATTATATGTATGTATGTATGTGTATATATATATATGTATGTATGTATGTGTATATATATATATATATATATTATATATATATAATATATATATATATATATATATATATATATATATATATATATATATATATATACTAAAGAAACAGAGGCCATGAATTTGAGAGGGAGTAAGGGGTCATAGAGGGAAGAGACAGATAATGTAAGAATATTTTAATTAAAATTAAAAAAAAGAACAAACCATCAAACCCTTAACATTTTTCAGCATACATTTGCCCTCTGAGAACATCTACCCTGCCAACACACACACACACAGAGGGGCCAATCGACAATGGAACATAGGTAGGTAGGTAGGTAGGCAGGCAGGGAGGTAGGTAGATATTAGACTGTATACTCTGATGAGAATACATGCTGGGAGCACACAATTGTTCACATCTGACGTGACATACTGTCACACGTCATACAAACTGGCTTTGATTGTCACCTATGAAGACTACCTTGGAACAAAGATCAGTCCTGGGAGTTGGCTCCAAACACTAGATCCAGACTAGGTATAAATAATGCATCGACCATTAAGGGAAGGCCTGCATAAGAATATCAGCAACCACAGCACAAGGCTGCCCCGCTAAGAAGCAGCTCAACTACGTGTCAGTCAAGAAATTTAAGTACAAAAATAAACTAATTATTCCTGATCGCAAGAGAGCACCAAGTGGAACAGACAGAATCAGCTAACATTACAGGAATCAAACGCAGGTACAAACTTCAGGTGCTCAGCTCAGAAAGCAAGATCTCCTAAGAAGAACCTTGGAGAAACGCGAGTCTGTCATCAGGCATTCGGTAGATCATCTTGGGATAAGATCAAACATTTCCTTTGATGGTTCTTTAGAACAAGATCAGAGGTCGTGGAACATTTGACTGTTTGTCATAAAGCCTACTGTGGTTCCAAGACTGCTTTGATCTCTGAAACAGATCTGTGTGGTTGCAGGGTATGGCTCTCCTTCATCGCTGAGGACGCCGAGGGCAACAGTGGGGCAGTGAACGTTGATGGTTGTGCTGCCTAGAAAAGATGAGCATCTTTCCACTCAGCGGGAAGAGAAGCTGTGGGTTAGCAGATGTCCTTCACCAGCCTCTAGTATAGATTTGGTGCAGAGTACTAGGGACCGTTGTGCCACAGACTCTGGGGCCGAAGGGGGGAGGGAGCTAGAAGTCCAGTTACCGTAGGCCAGTAGTCGTTCAAGTACGCACTAGAAAAACGTTGCCACTTTTCTGTGTGAATTTTGAGTCAGCAGCACCTGCTGACAAAAAAANAAAAAAAGCTTCTCATTTCAATTTTGCTTCATTTCTGCATCCAGGAAGATGATACTTACTCTACGTCTTTATATGATACTATAGAAAGAAATCATGTACACAATATTGAGTCAATCTAAACATAGACTTCCCATGCCTCTTCTTGCTTCTGGCCAAGAACAGATGTTTATATGATGGCTTCTGAGATTAGAATAATGACCTATAGCCAATAAGTCCTTTTCAAAGACATCTTAACTCAAGTGCCGAATGTCATGTAACTACACTGCTCAGCACATGGATATGGGAGGCATATTTACTCTGTTTTGATGAATGGGATACAGATAGTATGGGGATGGAAATCAGGACTAATGCCATAGTGCCATGCTTTGGAAAGGTTTACTAATTAGCATTCACGAGGGAAAGGAATCTTGTAATTTAGCAAATATAATGATGGGCAATGATTTATAAAATATAAGCCATAAAATAGTACACTATTTGTAACATTGAACGTTGTTTTATTGCCTGCCTCATAAAATAAGCATTGAAGAAAATGAAATTTTTTACATAAATGCTGCATGCAGTAAATCAGGCAGAAGATTTATAAAGCTAATCAGGACATAATTTAACATACTGAATTGCTTTTTAGCAACAAATTTAATTCAAGTTTCCAAGAACAAAAAAAAATTTAGGGTATTTCTGTTTCAATCATTTTCTACCTCTGCAAAAAAAAAAAAAAAAAAAAAAACAGCCTAGCAGAATGTAAATTGGAAATGTTTTGCATCTTGTCTAATACAGGCTCAAAATAAGGTCTGTCATTGAACAATTTTGTGACATGGAACCAGAAAGGGAGAAAGGGGAAGGCAGGGACAGAGAAAGGAGGAAGGGAGATGGAAGAAGAGGTTTAGGAGGTGAATACAGCAGAGGTACATTATATATTTGTATTTATGAACCCATCACTATGTATAGCTAATAAATGCCAATGATTCATCACTATCATTTAATAATCTTGCATCCTGAACTAATTAAAGCATTTTTTAGATTTTTATAGTTATATTTTATGTGTATGACGGTTCTGCCTGCTTATATGTATTTGTGCATCATGTATGCCTGGTGCTTGCTTAGTCCAAAAGAGGGAGTGTCAGGCCCTCCAAACTGCTATGTGGGTGTTGTGAAGTAAGCCTGGGTCCTCTGCAGGAGCAGCGGGTGTTCTTAACCACTGAGCCATCTCTCCAGCCTCCAAACCTTTGTTATTGTAATTACTCTGAGCCTTGTTGCGTTCATCTGTCCAATGGGGTTATCACTCCTTTCATACTTTAATTATGAAGAATAGTTAATTTTAGAAAAGGACACAGAATACACTGAAATACAGAAGTTCAATAAAGAGAAAACTATTTATAGCCTGACACTTGCATTATGACATACCACTGGGTTCCCAGGAAGGGATTTAATTTTTTATGAAACTTGCTGTTCTTTCTGATTTCTAATCTCTCTTTCCAACGTAATCATTTTATGTTCTATTTGCAAAACATAAACCTGTAGCTCTATCTAGTATATTTATAATGTTCAATAAACACATTATAATGTTTAAGCTTTGGCCCTTATGCCTTGCCAAACATCTGGCTAGAGTATATTTTATGCTTGAGGATCTAATTATGTGTCATGATAGATTAATATATAAGGATGTTATGAAATTCCACAAAGATGACATGGCCTTTAGGAAGAAATAAAGATTATATTCCCACCACGTCATGCAACGTTGTCTGAACTATCGTTATCTACTGTCCTATACCCTGGCTGCTGTTCCTGTGAACCTATCTTGCAGTGGCTCCAGCTTCCAATGAAGAGCTTATGCCAAGGAAAGACAGTTAGGAGCTGTTACTGTGAGTCATGCTACGTTAAAAGAAAAGAACAAACTGGTCCAGTTTGACTAACAAGAGACTTTAAACTTTAAATTCCTCCAATTTATGAAAAATGTAAACATATTTGTTGATGTCAATGACCTTTTATTTCAAGGGAAAACTTGACTGGAAGACATTTATAGAACGTACAGTGTTCACTTTAAGAAGCACAAAAGAGGATTGGTTAACGACTTTGAAACACTAAGAAGCACATAACTGGCATGCATAAGTATAGAACTATAAAATTCTATGCCAAAAGTCAGTCAGAAGTTAACTATTTAGACAGTGTGTCTTAGTTTTCTACTTGTGTGATTGTAAGAGATCATGACTGAAGACAACTTGGAGAGGAAGGGTTTATTTCACCTCACATTATAATTCTATCACATGGAAGCCAGATCAGTAACTCGGGGCAGAGACTTGGATACAGAAACTAAAATAAAAGCAATAAAGAGTCAATGCTTACTGGCTTGCTCCCCATAGCTTGCTCAGCCACGCCTACTTATATCATCCAGGATCACTTGTCCATGGGGGGGTGGGGAGTACTACCCCCAACCTGTACCCTGAGTTCACACACAAAAGTCATACAGGCTTCTCTATACAAATCTTACAGAGGCATTTTCTCAGTTGAGAGATCTTCTTCCCAAACGTTTTTAACTTGTGTCAAGTTGACATAAAACTAGCCAACACTCAATCTAATATCACAAACATTATTAAAGCTATCAAGAGTAACACATGCTATCCGATTGACAACTGAATGCAGGATGCTGCAGAAACTACATGTTCAGGACAAGGGCACATGACTGACCTAGCTTCTAGCAGGCCAAGCACAGAAGGACGCGAGTGAAGTACTTGCTCGGCAAACAGACCTGGGTTCAAAGGTTGGTTTGACCATTTACTAGACCCATTTTTTCTATTGCTTTTCTCTTCCCTGTAGAAGGAGATCATGGTGAGAACTGTTGTCCTTCAGTAGGAGATCATTTTCCTTGAGATTTACACAACCAAACACCAGGAAAAACAAGTCAGTCAGATGAAGGCCTGTAGTGATGTGGCTTAGAAGAACTTCCTAGGGATCTGAGACATTAGATGACTCCACATCTCCTGGATGGTGTTCTCAGTTGATCCTACCAGAAGCTAATCGAATTGCTTTCAAAGAGTTTGAGGTGCCATAAAGAGTATCAATCTGTAAGAACAAACAAATGCTACCTTAGAGGTAGAGAACCTCCCAAAAAGTCCCACAGAAGGAAAGTGGGTATAAGGGTAGTTAATACTACCATACTAGAGAGCTACAGGAAACATGTCCTTACTGGGCATCTAGAAAACAAAAGAAAAGAGTCAAGCAATAAACAAAACCCTTTATGCTCTGCATAAAGGAGGAGAAATATCCTGGGCTTGGAGGTAAGATGAGGACAGGGCAAAAGAAACAAGGAGGCTATATACCCAAGTCTTAGGATAGAATGTTTGCCTAATCATGCAACTCTATAAGAGCAACACAGAACATTCCACCACTACTTTTTTCCTGATGTCATGATGACATCTGCCCAATGGAAGGACTATGGAATAGGATTTACCATAGGGATCAGTAGAATCAGACCCTCTTTAGCATCCAGGGCAAAGGAGAAGCCTTATACTGAGAGCAGGACAGACATGGAAAGGAATCAAAGCAGAAATGCTTATATAACCGAGACCGATCCTAAACGCAAAGTATCTCGAGAAGATTTTGAAGTCTACGATAGACTAAGGGCAATCATAGTAACCAACAACCTAGTCCTATCAAAAATTATACCTAACACAACTCTCAACCATAATTACCTGAACCTCTACAGCAAATGCTTAACACAAGGAAAGGCATGGCCATTCCTAGGTCTTAGAACTCTTTTACTCAATCTTTTGTTAGATTCTACTATGTGTCTGATACTTGACAGCAGAAAAAAAAAATCATGAGGTGTAATGACATCAAAAAGAACCTCAAACAATAAAAAGAAGATAGTATTCACCAAAGGCACTCCTGGTAGACAACAACAACAACAACAAAATCCACAAAAGCAAACTCATTTTGACACGAATCTTAGAACTGCCTTACAGAGAATTTAAAATAACTATAATTGCTATACCAAAAGGTTAGCAGAGTAAACTGATGGCATACAAAATCAGACTGGGACGTGCAGAAAAAAAGAAATAGGCAGGTAAGGATCAAGTGAAAATTCTAGAATTTCATGAAAAAAAAATGTCATCTTAATGAAGAGTCCTTCAACAGATTCATTAGCAGACTCAATGCAGAAAGACACACCAACAGCAACCAGCAGACAGAAATACAGAAGGAAAAGTGTGGAGGAAGGAAGCACAGCACATCCAAGACAGATGGGAAATACCCACTGGTTCCACATGTATTGTAACTGCCATCCACAGAGGAGACTGGAGTAAGAGGGCAGAATACACAGAACAGGGGTTTTTTGGAGAATGACTAAGATCATTCATCCGAGGAACTCAAGCCTCATCCGGAGGAAATATAAGCAAATAGGAGGTACACACTCACAGCAGCGATGTGGGTCTCTGGCTCTTATACTCTTTTCACTCACTTCTGTGATGTACCCTGAGCCTTAGGCGTAGGGGTTGTGTTACAGATACCTCATGTTTTTGGTTGAGCATGCATGGTCCGTTGCAGTCAAGAGAAAAGAAAAATACAAATGAAATTCAGTTACACCTACCATATTGAATAAAGAAGGAGAGGGAGCCATGAGTGCAGCCATAGGAAGGATGACCCATACGTATGAAGACAAGGAATAACTGTGCCATACTGGAAGCCCCGACATAGTGAAAAACTGAAAAAGTTAAAGGTAAGCCAGGATTGTATAACTCATGAAAACATCTTTCAAATATACAGAAATAACTATTTCTCAAGGGAAAATGAAGATAACTCACTGTTGGCAATTCTAGCCTACTAGAAAATGCTCAGGGCGAAAGGACATGCCAGGACACAGGAACGTGAACCTATGCAAAGAAATAAATGACGGGAAAACAGAATCCATGAATGTCCTGTCTGTCGGCCTGACAACAGCTAGCGTTATCTAGAAGGAACTCCAGTTGATAACATGCCTCTATCATACAGTCTGTGGACAAAACTGTGCTGAGATTTCTTGACTGCTTATTCATGTAGAAGTGCCCAGGTTACTGGGGGCAGTGCCATTTCTGCGCATGTGGCCCAGAGTTCTATAAGAAAGCAACCTGAGCAAAAGAGCAAGCTGTGTTTCTTTATGGCCTCTGGACTAGTTCCTTTCCCTCGCTTCCTGCCCCAGCTTCCCTCAGCAATTAATGTGGCATGAAGATATATGAAAGAACAAGCCATGTCTATTTAAGTTGCTTTGTCACAACAGTAAAACTAACTAGGGCAATAAATGACACCAAAATTATTTTTTCCTTCTTCAATTTCTCCTAAATAACAAGCTATGTGATACAGGTACCTCCAGATGCACATATACACACACTGATGATGATGATCATGATGGTGGTGATGACGACGACAACGACGACGATAACGACGACGATGACAGCAACTTTTAAAATTAAAAACAAAATCATGATCCTAATGCACAGTGCCTTAAAAAGTACAGTTAAAATAAATACAGGTCAGTTAAAAACTGGCCTGAAAGATACTCCAAAAGCACTGACTCCAAGAGCTCCAGCGGAGGCAACTGTGCTATTAGCATCAAAGCAGGCCTTGGAAGAAGAAGGATTCTTGACGATAGAAAGGAAAGTATGATTTAAAAGACTGATTCTTTGAGGAAACACCACCACACTAAGTGTGTATGCACATCAACCCTTGAGGCTCAAAAACGAATTGAGAAAATGCACTCTTCTCTAGAAAATCCGCAGAGCAAACATGCAGTACTTCAGTAAGCCCGGAGACCTAACCTGTGCCATTAACCAGTACCCTAGCTTGATTTCTGTCACTGAAATAAATACAACCTGACCAGAAGTGACTTGAGTATCAAAGTGTTAATTGGTTGCACTTCCAGGTGACAGTCCACCACTGTGGGAAGTCAGGTCAGGAATTCAAGGGGAAACTGAGGCACAAACCATGGAGAAGCATGACTTATTATCTCATGCCTTGTTAAGAGTTCCTTATATTTAGCTCAGGATGACTTGCTGCCAATGTCAATGATGTCAATGTTGCTGCCAGAGCTGGGGTGTATACTTTTATACCAATTAGCAATCAAGAAAATCCCTCAAAGACATGCCAGCAGAGCAACTTTACCCAGGCAAGTCCCCAATTGAGGTTTTCCCTCTTGAATGGCTCTCTACAGTGTCAAGTTCAAAATCAAGGCTAACCAGGTAAGCCAACCTTGACATGTTACGGCTTGGAAAATACACCTCCAATCAACAGCAGAACACACAATCTTTTCAACTGTATGAGGAACACATCTCAGTAAGGTCTATGGTATGACATATAACAACCCTTAACATTTTATCTTTTTATTTTATGTTGTTTTATATAGAAAACCAATTCGTTCCATTATAAGCACTTGCACAGTTAGAGTCATGGTGAGTAAGAGGCCTGACGGTGAGACAGGCCGACCAAAATGGAGATGGCATCAAACGATAGTGGTCAAAGACTAACCCCTAAAAAAGCAACTTTTATCAAGAATTAAGTCAATCTTAAAAACAAATACAAACTAGCAATTCACTCTTCCTCCACTTGACGGTTCACCAAGCGGTACAGGTAAAAAAACAAAACAAAACATTTTTACAACTTAGTTAAGAGCACTGACTGCTCTTCCAGAGGTCGTGAGTTCAACTCCCAGGAACCCCATGGTGGCTCACAACCTTCTGTAACAGGATCTGATGCCTCCTTCTGGTGCAGTGCACTAATATAAATAAAAATAAATCAATGATATTTAAAAACGCTTAACATTTTAAAATATTGAAAATGCAGTTTATTCTCTTACCTATGAAAGGGAGAGGAAGTCTCAAAGAAAGAGTAAAATTACTTTTAACCAAGAGTGCCATAGATAGACAAGATATGCTAATAATCTCTTCTTTATTCAGGAAGTGACTATGTAAGTCTATATCCTAGCCGTAAGGTTATTAGCAAGAAATGAATTTGAAGGCGATCAGTGCTTGGTCACATATAAAGCCTTGTGTATGAGGCAAACTCACATGAAGACAAAGCCAGTGTTATGATATGAGACTCTGGTATCTGAGAGACGTGTCATTAAAAAAAAAAAAAAAAGACTTGGAAATGTATTAAAGAGGTAGTAGGGTCTCGAGCAGGAACTGCTGTTTGGTTTTCCATATGTATTTTTCTATGGTACTGGGGTCCATCTACATGGGGTTTTGCACATGCTATCCTCAAATCCTACAACTAATGTATGGTCAGCACATTTTTTCCACCCTTTGTTTTGAGATAAGGTATTCCCTACATTGCCTAGGCAATATTGAATTTATGATCCTTTCACACCAGTCTACAAATCTCTGTGATTATGGGCCTATACAACCAAATCTGGCTGATCTTGATAAGTCTTAAGATTATGAGTGAGATTTTTCCCTTTGAACTATTATATCCCATTATCCATGGAAGATCTATCCTCAGGTCCTTAGTTGATTAATGAAATTTCAGATAGTACAAAACTTTACATAGACTACATTTCACCAAGAATACTATGGTAGAACCTAATATAAATTAAACATTTAAAATAGCATAAGTTTAGCAAGTACTGGTAGGGAAATTGCTAGCTTCATTACTGTTAGATGCTGCGTCCACTAAGTAAATAAGGATTGACTGAGCCTCAGTGCGTCAAGCTATCAGTCTATACAGTAACACAGGTGCTTACATAGACTGGACATGCTGAATTGAGATGAATCATGACCAGGTGGGTGGAGTACACGGTGCAAGATATTTCATCACTACTCAGAGTGACTCACAGTTGAAAACTCACAAGTTATTTTTGGAATTTTCTGTTTAACATTGCCAGGCTGCAAGTGATCCTGGGAAGCGATACCTACGATGGGTTTAACAGTATCTCTTTAATCATCTTGAGATCTCTACAGGACTCTATGATTTCCTCAGGCAAGCACAATGCTAGAGCTCACACTTCAACCTTGGAGATCTGAACCACATAAATTAATTCTGAGGGCCAGAAATGTAAAATAGAGATATTAGCAGGGCCATGCTCTCTTGGAAGTCTCCAGGTGAAATTCCATTCCTTTTAGTTCTCAGTTTTCAGTGGTCTGGGGCATTCCCCTGGCTATAGCATCTGTCACCATCTTCCTGTCTATCTCTACCTCACCCCTAGTTCTTGTCTTTCTCTGCCGTCTCCCAGCTCACAACCTGACTGTGACTTTCTTTCATGTATCAAAACTTATTTTCTTTTTCTCTAGAAGGAGAGATGTGATTATGTTACCCATTAAAATAAGGTTTATAAAATACTACACATGCTATGATCACATTTAAGGAGAAACTGGAATCTAAAACAATTCGGTAAGGGGCTTCAAGTTGGGTCCCTACAATCACTTGAGCTTAATACGGTCCTGGATTCTGAATTTTTCTTCATTGATATTTTTTATAATACTCGGATGAAAGTAAAACTTGTATTTGCTTGTCAAACACAATACTTTTCCTTCAATATAGTGTTATTCCTTAAAATTATACAGTTGGAAATATTAATGCAAGCATTATTATATCTTCGCGACAGAGTGAAATGTCCTTTATCACTGATTATAATGAACACTCATTATTTGAGGAAATTCTAGTCTATTACTGTAAACACAGCCTGGAAGCTACTTAAAAGTAAAGGATATGTGCCTGGTAAGTAGGACTATGAATGAGCCACATCTACAAAGTTAACTCGTATGCATAAATTATGAAAGTTAATTGGTTTTGGAAGAGATCTAATCTTAGAAAGCACCAGGATTAGTGCTGTTCTGTTATACAAAACGGGTATTTCAGCACTTATTAAGACATAAAATAATGATGTTTCACATACTACCAACACATAGTACATTTTATAGCTCAAAACAGAAAAAAAAAAAAAACATGAAATTGCATTTTGCTGTCATTAAATTTTTCCCACTAGTTCTGCCGAAAGCAATAAAATATTCACTTGTCGTGGTATTTGCTTCCTCACCTGGAAAATGGATTAATCAAAGAATGTCCTCCTAAAGTTTTATGGAAGACTTTATGTGGCTCATCATAAAATGAATAACAGGAACTTCAGAAGCAGAAACTTTAAATTCATATTAAAGTGAGAAACAGCGCTCAATTTATTCACCAAGTATGAAGTCCAGTTGTTAATTTTTTTTTTTTTTACTTTACTCTGGGAAAGCTTGCCAACTAAATGCAAGGAATTTTGCAGCAAGTTTAATTAATGATCCCTGAAATGTTGTCAATTATAATCTGCAACTTTTTATAGCCATCATAAATTACCAAACACATATTTTTTCCAAATTGATGTTTATAAATAAAATTCTATATATCTATTTCAATATACCATTAAAAAAACTCAGTTCAATATATTTATTCCAACTTTTGTCATTCAGAGAATAAGCCTGTGAAAAGAACTCTCCTGTAATATAGAACATAACCATGAAATAATGGTTTCAGCTTTGTCCCTTCTTAACAGTGTTCAAGGTTCCAATCCAAAGATATGCCAAAAAAGGTGGCACAGTTACAGGAGATCCTGAGGGCATGAGACAAACATGTGAGATTTGGTCAGAGCCACAGTCTTGCTAATGCCTGATGCTAGAAGCCAAGAATCTGAAGCCTACAGACTTAATAGTTGTGGATCAGAAAGCAGATATAGTGGGATCCTCAGTGGTCAAACGTCTACATAGCCTTTATCTGTTTTATTATTTTTCTTGATTTAATAAACAACTATGCTAATAATGTGCCAGGTGCCGACATCTCAGGACCCTGAATTGTTTTTATCCACATTTGGACAAAACTTGGATATCAAGATGATTCATTTTCCAGAATGAATATCTTATGTTTTATGATTGTGATATCATCTTTTTGCTGCTATCAGAATGAAAAAAAGATGTTAATAAATGTCTACAAAATGTACTTCCCATGGGAAGATGATGCCAGATGACCATAGTCACTGAGATTGAAGGAATGGTGGTATTTTGAAGGATAAAATTAGTAATTTATCCTGCCTTCTCTTAAAATTGTGTTTCATTGCTCAAACCATCTGGGGATGACTTCAAACTGTGACCATATATTCAGTCAACTTTTCCCTGTGGGAATCTTATTTAACTCACTGCATATCAGAAAATATAGAGTTATCATCACAAATGACAGCAGGAAAAAGTTTACTTAAATATTTATTAATATGAGTGATATTTCCTTTTTAAATGTTTGCAGAAAGAAGGAAAGTACAGATATTGATGACAGAGAAACTCACTGAATTTGCAGCTCATTATTCATTGACTTACACAAAACCAATTTATTGCTAGATTCCTCAAGCTGCATGTGTATAACAGTCACTGCTGTGGTTTGTTCTACTGGAAGAGACAGCCTCTAAATCTAGACATAGTTCTTCAGTGAACCTGTAGTACCCCATGCATTCCAAACTGTGCAAAACTCCAGAAGAATCAGACAGTTGTGCACTTCACAGTGGGCTGACATTTGATGGGGCACCCTTTAACCCTTTCACTGCCGTTTTCTGCACGTTCAAAGTTATCAAAAAGTGTTTGAAAAAGCATTAAAATATTAAGCTTGGAAAAATGCTTCCACAAACGATCTCCATACAGCTTAGATGACTCATAGACCAAAATAACACACTGCAGATTAGCTTCTGAAATCCAGTTATAAAACTGTTTATTCTGGCCACACCATACTGAAGTTGGACACGGGTGACTAATCAAACTCATGTGCTTACTAGAGCCAAAGTCGAACTGAAGCTGAGGTGCAGGGAAGTGTCAGATCCACTTCCCAAGGACTGGTTGGATGGCACAGCTATTGAGAGAACACAACGG
This sequence comes from Mus minutoides, assembly GCA_902729485.2. Taxonomy (NCBI): domain Eukaryota; kingdom Metazoa; phylum Chordata; class Mammalia; order Rodentia; family Muridae; genus Mus; species Mus minutoides. Next base: position 1,427,114 of record LR749665.1, on the reverse strand, counting down.
ATACAACCTCACTAGCTGAATACCATCTCCCCAACGATACTGCCTGACCTGTTCAGAAACAGATAGGCATAACGCATGGCTTTAAAATGGACAAAAAAAAAAAAAAAAAAAAAAAAAAAAAAAAAAAAAAAAAAAAAAAAAAAAAAAAAAAAAAAAAAAAAAAAAAAAAAAAAAAAAAAAAACTCTCCTCCCTTTAGGTCTCAACCTAGAATTATTTTCTTAAAATGGATGTACAATAATGTTGAAATTGCTAGCATGAAATATAGTGCTGGTATGCGATTCAAGTCAGGGAAATAATCTATAAGGGCTGGGAGGACTTAGCATTTCCTTGTGGTAAAATACTCTAAAATTGTCATTTTTTTTCTACTTTGAAATTTACATCTTCATGATATCCTAGTCACCCAAGTGCACTCTTCACCACCACACTTAGCTCCTCCATGTTTAACTTTCTAGCCAAGTCTCAGCCTCCTGCTGCCATCCCATCTTACGTCCATCCTCTCCAAACCACCACTTTAGTCTCAACTTCTATGAAAGGTAGCATTCTTAGATCTCACACGAGTAGAGTAAAAGCTCGCAGGACTTGCTCTGGCTTATTCTACTGAATGTCATGCCTGGCTTATTCTACTGAATGTCAGTCATGTCCTCCACATGCATCTAGTTGCCAAAGGGGGCCGCAGCTATATTTTATAGTTGAGAAAGAATTGCATGGGCATATTTTCCTAATGTTGTACCTTGTGAACAGCCCTAGAATAAACACAAGCATGGAGCTATTTCCCGTGCTGTCACTTGGGTTCCCTATGGGCAGACACCCAGAAGTAGAATTGCTGGGCGCTACGGTGTTTTGATTTTAATATTTTAAGAGATGTCTAAGGTTCTATGTCTGTGTTAATTTACAGAGTGACAGAGCTCCTTTCTCCCAGGCATGTTTGCATGTATACCCCCACACACACATCTGTTGAGTATCTGTTAAAGGTTAGGCATTGTGCCAGAGGCTAATGACACAGAAGGGACACAGTCAAATATGACTACGACCTTCATGGAACAAGACAGCCTGAGGAGAGGACAGAAAGGCTCACCCTAATTCTTGCTCCCTGGGCAATCTGGCAAAACTACACAAAGGTTTCTAAGCTGCTCTTATGAATTCCCTATTAGAATTCTTCTGATATCACCTAATTGTATCTGTCTTCTTTTCTGCCATAATACCAATTTTTGATACCACAGACAGATGCCTATGCCTAGTGATTCACATTGACTATAAACATTTTTCCTACCAAACAGATGAGGCCAAATTCCCTCACCATGATAAACAATAGTGAAAGGACCTTCCTAAGAAGCTGCAAAGAAAAAAATCTGGAAATGCTCCTAGAAGAACCTCTGCTGAGGATCTTGCTAACCACAGAATCACATATGGAGCAGAATGGCTGATCTCACCATACATACCTGTTTCATGCAACTCTGTTCTTAGTCACAATGCATGGAGGAAATCATTTGGGCTCCATCTGCAGTCACAATAGGAGGACACATTCCCTCCATAGAGATCTTTCTCTTGTTGCTTTGATAAGGTATATGTATAAGCCCTGTTTTATCCATGTTCTGTGTACAAAATGCAGAAAGCCCCTTTAGAATGTCAGCTGTGGAGGTTTTCCCTGCTTTTTCATTTGTTAAAATATTCCACCCATGTCCTTGTACCAGGAAACAGATTTTATTCATTTAGCAGAACTGTCCTGTTCAGATGGATTATCAGGAGAAAAAATATGCATTGTACTGATTTTAAAAAGCAAATGCTTATAAGTAAGAATACCGGTACCGAACCATTTGTGGTAAGATGCTGGTAATCCCAGCATCTAGAAGACTGAGGTATGAGCATTGAGTGTTTGAGGTTATCCTGGGCTAAAGAGTGAGGTCCTTTCTCAAAACAGAAGGAAAAGAAACAATGTCGAATCTAAATAAATCCAGACTTTACATGTACACATCAACTCTCCACTCATTCCAGAAGGTAGCCTCAACAGTTCTACATTTTGCTATCCATATAATAAATTAGGGATACAGACATTCAATCGTAGCTGTCTGTGAGGATTAAATGGTAATAAATATAGCACAGTTATCAAACTATCACCTGGAACAAAGCAGGACCTCACTCGGTAACTGAGAAACGTGATGAAATTATCCTTTTCCTTTTGCTGACAACATTTCCTCAGAAGGAACTGGAATCCTATAAAACCGATTGAATGAGCTGGAACATCTTATAGAGTACAGAAGAGCAGTGGCCAGGATGGGGACAAAGAACATCCAAGGGGAAATAGATTGAGTTTAGTGATAAGCACGCGTAACGAATAACAACCAGGTATTGACGCGTGATTACGAAATGTCTGGTTTGGTCAGGGCTGGAGGTTTCCCATATGTAGGCACTGCCTTGTTTGCCACAGCAAACTTTGTGTTCCTCAGTTTGACAGGAGTGTCCTATGGAAATGAGAGGAAACCACAGTGAGCAACTTCCAGAGTTTCATCATCTTGCAAATGTTAAGTACAAGGTGAGCCACAGACACAGCCGGAGATTAATTAACCAAATGGAGCAGAGAGAGACTGCCTCTCCGAGCTGGTGATATCATATTGGGCAAAGCCCCATGCAGAGGAAATGGAGAATAAATGGGGACAGAGCAACAAGCAGATGGGTTACTTCCACCTTGGGGGGAGGCTGGCCATGGAGCTGAGGAGAATTATGCAATACGGAATGGGATCCAGAGGGACACTGTGACAACAAGGAATGTCAACATCCCTAGAACTGTAATTTTGAGGTCGTTGTATTCTAGTTTTTAAGTCCACTGTCGTCTACGACCTCTCCTACACCTCTTTCTCCTTGTGAGGAAGTAATGACCACCCTAACGTTCGAACATATTGGTGAGCCCTTCAGTCAGACCACTAAAGAGTCTTTTAACCTGTATCATGATGGACTTCTAGGTCGTTATGGTGAGGACGGCATATACCCAGAAGATGTCCCAACTGGTAATAAGAACACATGCTCCACTATGTTCATAGCAGCCTTATTTATAATAGCCAGAAGCTGGAAAGAACCCAGATGTCCCTCAACAGAGGAATGGATACAGAAAATGTGGTACATTTACACAATGGAGTACTACTCTGCTATTAAAAACAATGGATTTATGAAATTCTTGGGCAAATGGATGTATCTGCAGGATATCATCCTTAGTGAGGTAACCCAATCACAAAAGAAGTCACATGATATGCACTCACTGATAAGTGGATATTAGTCCAGAAACTTAGAATACCCAAGATACAATTTGCAAAACACCAGAAATTCAAAAAGAAGGAAGACCAGCATGTGGATACTTCATTCCTCCTTAGAATAGGGGACAAAACACCCATGCAAGGAATTACAGAGACAAAGTTTGGAACTAAGATGAAAGGATGGACTATCCAGAGACTACCCCACCCCGGGCATCCATCCCATAATCAGTCACCAAACCCAGACACTATTGCATAGGAGGAGCAAGAGTTTGCTGAAGGGACCTTGATATAGTTATCTCGTATGAGGCTATGCCAGTGCCTGGCAAATACAGAAGTGGATGCTCACAGTCATCTATAAGATGGAACACAGAGCCCCCAATGGAGAAGCTAGAGAAAGTACACAAGGAGCTGAAGGGGTCTGCAACCCTATAAGAGGAACAACAATATGAACTAACCAGAACCCCCAGAGCTCATGTCTTTAGCTGCATATGTAGCAGAAGATGGCTTAGTCGGGAAGAGAGGCCCATCATTGGGAAGAGAGGCCCCTTGGTATTGCAAACTTTATATGCCCCAATACAGGGGAACACCAGGGCCAAGAAGTGGGAGTGGGTGGGTAGGGGAGCGAGGTGAGGTGGAGGGTATAGGGAACTTTCGGGATAGCATTTGAAATGTAAATTAAGAAAATATCTAATAAAAAATCAAAAACAAAACAAAACAAAGAAACCTCCAGCAACATAAATTTAACAGTGTTTGGAACTCCACATCACCTCAGATCTAGTTAGGCTTCAGGGAGCCAAGGGGAAAGCTGGGGGTTGGGAGATGTGTCTTTGGGGAGGGTCATAATTTGCCTTGGCTACTTCCAATGCTCACAGCTTGAAATCTAGATTCTGCCATTTGCTACAATGAAGAGGATGATCCTAATCAATGGGAGGCAGGCAGGGTGGCTCCATGTTCAATCTGGCTCCAGAGAGAAAACCGAAGCTATTCTCATTCATTCTTTTGAAATGCTCCAGCTAGGCAGAGGCTTGAGCTACGTTAGAGGGCAACTACTGACCCCCAAGAACACCTTAAAATCAGCTGGTTCTCAGATTTTATCCCCCATCCAATAACTGATTGTTGGCTCCCAAGCTTAACCCATCTAATAAGGGACAGTTGCCTGATGTCTTTATGGGAATGATAATGTCCGAAATGACCCCATTATGTCAATGATTGGTATCTGTTTGTATGTAACACAGCTTTGTAAGACAAAAACGATCTTTATGGACTAACTTGAATGTGATATAATCAGATTAGTTATTTAATACAGTTATTAAAAGTCCATGTGTGGGTTCCATTGGGTTTTCACCAAAACATGTTCTACTTTTTTCATGTTTGCTCCCCTGTCCTCATAAACAAGTTGTTTATTTTACTTAGTGAGTGATGCTAACAGCCATTCAGCATGCTAGAGAAGTATCCCAGCACTTAGCCAAACCCCAACTCCAGGCACTGCTTTTAAAGCAAAGTAGCTTTCTTCATTTCAGTGGAGGGTGAGAAGAGCTTCTGTAGCTTCTTGAATCCCACCCCATATTAAAATGGGAAGGTGATGTCACTTTACCAGGATGCACTGAGGCAGCAAATAAACTACAATGTCCCTGGTATATCACTACCACCATTAAACGTCTGTCGGTCAAACAGAGCCAGGGTCCTTTCCAGCCAGCCCACTGAAATATCATGTAACTGTAAAACTCTCACATCAGTTCTGAGTTACCGTGTTGTCGTATCTCTTTACATTCTTAGTGCCATGCAGTAAAATCACTATCTGATTTCACCCTGAGCCATTTGTACCAGCACATGGGTCATTTCCATCTCTGTAGTCTCTTATAAAGTGAGTTAAAATGGCAGGATAAAAATCAATAGCTATACGGGATCTGAACTTCATTTAAATTAATTCAAGATTATAATGAAATATTGATGAGCATGAAGGTGCTATTGCTGAATTCAGCAACAATTATTATTCTGAAAGTGTGAAAACTCCATGCCTGTTACAAAAATATTGGGCGTTCTGTATGCAGATGTGTTGTGTTTTTCTTAATTACTTTGCCTGAAGTGAATACAATATGCTGACTTTTGTATTCTTGTATAACATTGTAAGTGGATGTCTTACAAAACAATCTTAGCCCCTAAATCACAACATCAACAACAAAAGATAATCTTTGAAGCTAATATCAGCTCATCAGATTGGCAAAAATTAAGAGGGCTTTTGACACTTGGCACTTGGAGCTAGCAAGAGCTGAGAACGCTAGGGACTCATACAGTACTCTTTGGGGTTGAAATTTGGGGCACGATAAACATCAAATATCTAGGCATTCTCTTGTGAATCTGGCACTCTACACAGCCCAGCCTCCTGCACGTATGTGTCATGAGATATGTAGAAGAATGTGTGTGGCACTCTGCTTATTTGTAGGAAAAAAAAAAATAAAGAAAAGAGCCAACTATACAAAATTGAGAGAATGGGTCAATTGCATTGTGAATCTTAGGATCTTATAGCTAAGCAGACCACTAAAATGTATTCACATGTGGCCCACTGCACACTGAAATCAAAGGATACAATTAATGGGGGAATGTAAGTCTCAGAAGAATACACCTTGCTATTTTAAGGATGTTCAAATGTAAGAAAAACCTATCTCAAACCTAGGCAACAGAACACTTACAAATAAAGAAAACATCAAGAAAAAAAAAAAACACAGAATATTTAGAGAATGACAATAGAGTTTAGGAGAGATCTTCAGGCCCCTTGAGAGGGGCCTGAGGTTGGATTAGGAAACTCATGGGCCTTGTTCATGGTTCATGATGCTGTTTTTATAGATGGATGTTAAGTGTATGGATTTGTTGAGGTGTTGGCTTCCTATCACTATTGTATATGGAGTTGGTAACATATGTTTTAAAATTTATCATGTAAGTGGCTAGAGAAAAGACTCAGAGTTAACCTACATGTGCTTGCTGATTTTCCAGAGAACCTAAGTTTGGCTCCCAGCATCCACATTAGGAGGCTCACAACCACCCATACCCCCAGTTGCAGGAGATCTGTTGCCCTCTGCTGGACTTCATGAACACCTGTGTTACTCCCGGAAATAAAAATAACAAAACAAAAAAATTAAATGTATCAACCTCATCATGGTGTCAAACTGTCTTCTAAACATTTGTGTCCCCAGTCATAGAAAAAAAAAAAAAGGCTACTCTCAGCCTTAATCAGAAAAGCTTCTCTTTGCAATATAGTGCAATATAATAGTAATGAATTCAGGGACTCCTTGTTCAAGGTACCAAGAATAAGTGACTGTCAAATACTCACTCATAAACAGGACATTTTTTTTTAGTGCTCCCACCAAGATTCAGGGGATATCACAGAAGAGGGGAGAGGAAATAACTGAAGAACTATGGAATAGAGAAGAGGGCTATCAAATGACATGAAGGCCATGTGTGCACAGCCAGTGCAATCAGAAGCTCACCACAACCGTGGGAACATAAGAATGAGTCTGTCCAGAGTCTGTCAGGGGTTGTCAGGGCTCTTGAGCCCTATGCCTCCCCTGCTGAACTACAGGCAGGGGGGTGGATGCTGGAGAGAGTCACTGTCTTCAGCAATGAAGATTTCTAGATTCATGGTCACCATGACAACCCTGGTTAAACTCAATGAGTCTCAAAAAACTGTATGAACATGGGGTAGGAACTCAGGGGTGGTGTAATAAAATGGGAGGGAGATTACAGAGGATGCAAGCAGAACACACTTGTTTTTATTCCTCATTTTACTTACTAGTATTGTATGGTGTATGATGTATTGGGATGGGACAGTCAGAGGGCAACTTTGAGACAGCAGGGTCTCCAACTTTATGTGGGTTCCAGGATGAAACTGAGATTCTCAGCTTGTACAACAAGCACCTTATTCATTGGTCCAAAAACACACAGAATAAACTGTGTATTTGTCTCGACTTGTCAAAGAACTACATTAATAAAGAGTTATAGCAGGGCCGGGGAGCGGGGGAGGGTCTAGGGAACTTTCGGGATAGCATTTGAAATGTAAAGATCTAATAAAATAAAATTTAAAAAGACAAAAGAAAAAGAAAGAAACCACTCACTAAGTTTTCTTCTTTGATTTGCTCATAGTGTGACCCAGTCACTGTGCTGGGCATCTGACCATGTGGTAGAATCACACTCACTGTGACCTCAGACTGCAGTAAGGCTTAGGCTTGTGAATCAATATTTATTGGATCTGCTGAGAGCTATTATGAATTAGCATGTTTTGTACTGTTATTTTTTTTCCTTCTGACTTTGACATCTGCAGCCCATGTGCCTAAATTAATTCAGAAGGGATGGTTTTATATAAATTTATTCAAATAATGCTTTAAAGAATGGAATTCTCTTCTGGTAAAGGGCAATGAAGAATTTACACGTCAGAATTGTTCCCTCTTAGATGAAATGTTGCCTTGGCTTAAAGGATGTAAGTACATTGATAAATCTTGAAAATCATCATTGCTTATCTCTTGGATCTCCAGCGTTCTGGCTTCAGCAAAGTGATGTCACTCAATGTTTTCTGCAAGTAAGCCTGTGAGACGTTACTGTTAGGAATCAAGAGACTGAATTGTAATCAAATGTCATAATGTGTTTCCTTATTATCTTTGTGTAGAAAACAACTTGCTACATAAAACATTTGTACCAAGCAATACATCTATTTTCTTAGACTGGTAATAGTGCATTTTACAGGTGACGATAACAGTGCCCCATTGTGGGTTGTCCTGATGCTGTTTTTATTATTATTATTATTATTGTTGTTGTTGTTGTTGTTATTATTATTATTATTATTATTAATTTTGTTTCCTCTGTAGGGGCTGCCCTCCAACGAACAGATACTCATATACTCAGGTAATATTATAAGAACCTTTCGTCCATTCTTATTAGTCAAATAAAGGCTACAGCCTATGATTTGGCAGGGGAATGAAAGGTGGGATGGGAGCTCTGAAAGAGAGAAAAAGAGGAAGAGTGGGAGGAGGACAGAAGAGAAGGAAGAAAAGATGAAACAAAACCATGTGGCCAGGAGAAATTGTAAGTAACAAGGTTATCATCGCTGGTAAATAGGTTGATATGGTGACAGAGCCACCCAATCTAGGCTTATAGCTTATAAATATAATAATTACAGTGTGCATGTTTTATATGGGTTCATTGGGGGTAAAACTTTCTACAACAATTGGCATCCAACATGAGGCTTAGAACCCAACTAACCTGAGATAAATGTCCACCCCCCACCCCCAAAATAAACAGCTAGGGCTATGCTCTGAAGCTACAACATTGTGCAAATTAAATGCTGAGTGGGTTTAAGGGGTTTACAGAGAGCTACTGAGAAGCTCCTTTTTTAAGCCACAATACTGTTGGGAGTCCCCAGATCCTAAAAGAATGACCCAAAAATCTGGGGAGCAACTGCCTGTAGAATGTCCTTCACAGACGTGATTCAACAACTGGAAAAACAATAATTGACCTTTAAAGCCTTCTCACAGGCAGAGTGGGCTGATCCAGGCATTGCCCCCTGAGGAAGCCTTCCCATGCTTGCTTATTCCATATCCCCCAAATCTAAACAGGACACAGACCTGCCAGACCAGCTCTACCAACTGAGATTGGTGTGCAAATGCCACAGGCCACCCAAGTCAGGACTGTCCAAAAGAGAACTAAAATGTTCCAAGTTGACCAGCAGAGAAAGACAAAGATAAAACAAGCTACAAATCAGGCAACAAGATAATTTTTAGATACTTAAAAAAGGAGAAACACAATAAATACATTTTAGATTTTATGAGATATTTTAAATGGTTTGACAGGGACAGATTAAAAAAAATTGACACCTTGTCAGTTATAATTAGTACACTGTTGAGTAGCTTAATTTACTATATCTTCTCAAGAGACAGGCCCTAGATTAAAAAAAAAAAAAAAAATTATGGCCCTTAGAAAAAGGGTTAGAGTTAGAGTAAGCATCGGAAAAAAAATACTAAAATAAAAGATACAAAATTTTATAGAGCAAACTAAACAACAAAGATATAACAAAAAAAAAAAATGGAAGCAGAGTCAAGAGGATAGTTTACTAAAAGTAACAAGCCAAAATAAAATAGAGACTACAATATCAGAATTACAACATAAAGAGAAATTGAAATCATAAAAGCAGGGCCTAAACAAAAGATATAGTAATTTATAGAACATGAATAAGAGATAGAAAAATTTAAGATCTGGCAACATGACCTAGAGAAAACACTGGAACTAAAGATAGATTTATAGGTCAAGATAAGCAAGGTTACAGGCAAGACCTAAAACAGATGCTAGAACAACAGCATCAGGGCAACCCACATTTCCCCCTTTTTGTACAATAAAAAAGGTTCTTCACAGATATAAAATGGGCACAATCATAACAATTAATTAAATTATGAAATATGATATACATGTAATATCTAGTCCATGATATTTGTCAATTTAGATAAAGTACCATCTATAATAACTTAAAGAGTTTACAATTCAATACTTGAATCATGTTTTGATTGATTTTAACTTGTATTATCTTCTGAAAATCATCCTTTCAAATCTATATCATCTTCCTCAATGTTAAATAACTTAAGTTTGATTATGAGACCATAACTAATCTTCAACTCCATCAGAATCCAATAACGAATTAAATGTTATCTGAATATATAGAAGCACAAAACACAGATTCCAAAACTTAAACAAATTTTAGAGACAGCTGACCAGAATAGCCCCTAATTTCTTAGAATGCTGGAGTGTCTATCTTAAGCCTCCGGTCCAGAACCATCTGGCAGACCTTATGTGAAGCAGGAAATATGAAGGAGTAGTTTACCCTGATTTGGCAGAGCTTAGTAGTTGACTATCCCACATCTGTTTGTTTGGACAGTATTTTATCTGCAGATGATATAGACAATTTCTGCCCAGTGGTTACCTTACCACAATAAGTCACCTTGGCTGGAGGTAAAGATGCTCAATACCTTTTTGAACCATGAAGGGGTTACTATCAAGAGCAGACATGTTTCTAGTCAAAATGTTGAATAATAATGAAATAATCAAATGTCAGATTCTACGGACTTCTGATGTTTTTGAAGACTGCATCTATATCTATATCTATATACCTATATAGATATTTCCAATTGAATAATATTGAAAACTTTATTATAATTAAAGAAGAATCTACTATAACCATGAGTTTACTATCTGGCCTTTAACTTGTGTTGCTTAATCACCCTAAACAGTTTGTAATATCAGCTATAAAAGAACTGGGTCAAAGCCTTTTGTTCTTAAATGAGTTCTATAGGCACAATGCCTACCTAAGAGTAAGAATATTAATTTCAAATTTTGTATCAATATACAAAGATTTATATCAATGAAAACCTTAAATCATATCAATATTTAAATTTATAACAGTGTAAAAATTATAACTTTAATTTGTATCAATATCAACAATTTCTACCAATATAAGATTGTAGGTATGATATGCTTTGTTTAAGAATAAACCTAACATCCTATCACTATTTGTCTATTTCTCTAATTTCTATATTACAATGTCCTCCCTTTTCCTTTCCACCCCTCCCATTTACCTTAGAAGGAGAGATAGAGAACATAAGAAGAAAAGTAGAAATCCCCGAGCCTAAGCTCTCTAGTTTCTTCTCTGTCTAAAGTTACATTTGAAGGTTATCCCTTGAAATGACAGCATATTTATAATTCATAAAATAGCCAGAACCATCCATCCCAATGTAAGGGGCTAGGACAATGATCTTTTCTTGTTCGATTCTAGCTGAATTGGGGTGAAGAATTCCCTTTTGGGGACCCAAATGGAAATAGGAAAATTTGTTTTCTCAAAGGAGAGCTAGCTGGCATCATTTGTCTTCCAGTCTCTATGTGCTGAGAAAGTCCATGGATTTTTTTACAGTCTGAAAGGCTGGATGGGTAATCTAGCTCTTCTGGAAATGTCCTGGTGGCAAGTCTTTAGACAGTACATGTAGTTGAGGTAAAATCAAGCAGGGGGCAGGAATGGAAAGACCCAGAATCTCAGCATCCCAGAGTATGAATCTTGTCAGGGCTGTCTTTTTCTTCTTCTATTTTGCAATACACAAACCTTACAGGCAACACATAGTTCTGTAAAGACATTTATATGGGACATTTAGGGAGCAGAGGTCAGTTATGGAACATCAATAAAGAAAGAGAACTGCCTTTCTTTAGAGGTTAGTTTATCATATAATCAAACTACCATATAAATTTCTATTGATGTCATCTTGAAGGATGATGATATGTAATAAGTTATGAGATGTTGTACCCAACAATTGTCATTGGCTGTATATAAACATTTAAGCCTCAGTCAGTCCAGAGCTCTCTGTGTACAGAGACATATACATCACCCAAATGTCATCACCTATCTTGTTGATCTTTTCATGCTCTTTTTGCTTGTCCATATCCAAGGTCTTCACGGGGGTCTCCCTTTGTCAAGTCTGTTCTTTATCAACTTGGAAGAAACCCACAGCTTTTCTTTGCCTGTGGAAATATAGGCATAACCTCTCCCCCAGCAGAATACATTTCCTGTTTTCCATTCTGATGTTAGAACATCCTTAAAATAAACAGGCTGGTTTAGTTTAGTCGTGTTTTCTACAAACTATTGTCTTTTGGCAGCCATAATTTTTTTGCTCATTAGCATTTTTTAAGATAAGGTTAATAACACTCTCTATATCTCTGAGGGTCTTTGTTGCCCCTTTTTGTCTGTTAAGCATCTCTTTTAGAGTACGATTAGATCTCTCCACAATTGCTTGTCCTGTAGGATTATGCAATATGCCTGTAACATGTTTTATATTGCAATATGTAAAAAAAAAACCTGTTTTATCTTAGACATATGTCAGACCATTGTTTGTTTTAATTTGAATGGGTATTCCCACAATGGCCATAATTTCTAACAAATGTGTAATTACAGAATCAGCCTTTTCTGATGCTAAGGCAGTTGCCCATTGAAATCCTGTCTATAGTATGATGCACATATTTCAGCTTTCAAAACTCTGCAAAATGGAACACATCCATTTACCAAATTTTGTTTCTTTGGGTACCATTAGGGTTGCTTCCTGTAGGTAATGGAGTTTCGTTATATAATGAACAAGACATTGCCGCACAATTTCCTTGGCTTGTTGCCAAGTTGATAGAGAATTTTTTTCTTTAAACCTTTGCTGTTAACATGGCGGTTTGGTGGGGGTTTTGGGGTGTTATTTTTTTGTTTTTGTTTTTGTTTTTTTTTTTTTGGAATTTTGAAGCCTCTAGTACACTTTCTATCAATACATGATCAATTTCATTATTACCTTGTGCCAGAGGGCCTGGCAGACCCATATGGGATTGTATGTGTATTACATACAGTGGATGACTCCTGTTCCTGATCATTTGTTGTAGCTGAATGAATATTGAAGTCAATATAGAACATCTTGAATAAGCTCAGCAGTCTCTATGTGTAAAACAACCTTTCTGTATGTTGAGTTACTATAGTAAGAGACTCTTGAAAATCTGATAATATCATAAGCATTGTATATAATTTAGATTTTTGAACCAATTCATAGGGACTACCAGCCATCTTACTTATATCTTTTGATTTATATCCTGCCTTTCTTGATTTGTTAGCATCAGTGTAAAATGTAGGGACTCCAGAAATTGGAGTTCTTTTTATTATACAAGGGAGAATCCAATTAGTTCTTTATAAAAAAAAATTAGAGTGTGTTATTTTTATTCAAGGTTTATTGGGGGTAAAAATTACTACAACAGTGCCCAATAATGCTGCACCTTGGATCCAAGTTATTCTTATGCTAAGTAAATAAAGAAGAGACATAGTTATCCGTATCACCCAACTCTGTATGTATATAAATGCTGCATTTATTTTGTATCGATTGTTTGGCTTTATCAGTGTTGCCTCGATGCCCTACACTCTACCCAACTGTAGAGATTTCCATTTTTATGGCTGTTGCATTTATAACAGCAATGAACTGCAACTAACCAACATAACTAGATGTCTGCCAACAGAAGACTGGATAATAAAAATGTCATACATGCACACCCTGGAATACTATTCAAAGGTAAATAAAATGAACATTTAAGGAATGTAGATGGACCGAGAAAATATATCATATGTTATTTCTCATATGTGGATCCTACTCTATAATGTAACATGCACATATATGTAAAAACTGTATGTGTAGGGCATAGCGTAACATTTTTAAAGGAGACCTTGGTATCTAAAAGACAGTGTCAAATCTCCTTGAGCTGGAACGACATGGAGAGCCTGATGTGGGTGCTGAGGATGGAACTTGGGTCCTCTAGAGGATTAGCAAGCACTCTTAGCTGCTGAGCCATCTTGCCAGCCTCATTTTGCAGGAATTTTTAAAGCAAAAGTAAAATCATAATTTGTAAGTGATGAGAAGGTTAAAAACTTTGGAAAATTATGCTGGGCATAGCAGATTAAAATGTTAAATTATATCAAAATGAGAATGTGCTATAATTAGAAATTTATAGCTAGAGGATATTTCCTTCGATTAAGTCATATAGCCAAAAGTTCTCACTGTTAAACATGACTTTCATAAATGCATATACTAATAACTTTATCTGACTGTATTTAATGCTAGCTAAATTAATAATATTCCTCATTCCTAGTAATGAATTTTATTAGGAATACTATCTAGGGCCTGGGAAAAGTCTCAGCACTAACCACTAGGCATGATGATCTGTCTTCAGTCCCCAGACCTTCACCTGGAATGAGAGAACTGACTCTCAAAGGTTGACCTCTGACCTCCATGCATGCACCATGTCATAGGGTTGACCTCTGACCTCCTTACATGTACCATGTCACAAATAGACACACATATATACATACAAAATAAACAAATACATTTGAATTTTTTAAAGAAAAAATGTAGTAATAGGTCCTCTTTAAGGGAAGGTCAGACAGGAAAGGGGAAGGGAAGGGGAGAGAAAGATGTAATTATATTTTAAATTGAAAACGTCAAAAAATGAAACTAGATATTGAAATGAATATAAAACTTTTAAAATATGCTTCCTGTATTTAAAACACCCAAAGTGTCACAATCAATCTGTTATATAAATGTGTTTAGGTATATGTGTATGTTGTATATGTGTACATGTATGTGTGTTTGCATGTATGCATAAGTATTGTGCATTTGTATGTGTGTATACATGCATGTGTGTCTATGTATATGTTTTATATGTTTGCATATGTGAGTTTGTATGCATTTATGCCTATATATATATGTATATATACACACGTGTATGTGTATATGTGTATGTGTGCACATGTGTTTGTATATGTGTGTATATATGTATACATGTATGTACATGTGTCTATGTGTAGGTTTTATATGTTTGTATATATGTGTGCTTGTGTGCATTTATGTATGTATGTTGTATGTGTTTATGTATGTGTGTTTCTGTGTGTATGCTATATGAATGTTGTATGCATGGGTATTTGTGTGTATATGTGTAGGTATGTGTGTGTTTGTGTGTTTATGCATGTGTGTGCATGTGTATGGAGAGAATGTTTTGAGATATACTCTCAATGGTTTTAAAGTGTATGATATTTCATGTACTTTTTATAATCTTCCACTTATTTGTTGATTGTTGTGGGGAGACACTAAAACCATGTTGCACATGTGGAGATCAAAGGACAACTTGTAGGAATTAAATCCTTCCTTCCATCGTGTGGGTTCAGGGGATGAAACTTAGGCTGTCAAACCTGGCAGCCAGGTCTTATAGCAACTGAACCTCCTACCCATTTTCCCCTTATGATGTTCTGAATGATATTTTAATGTGTAATGAAAAAAATCAGATTCTTCAATACACATGCTCAAGTTCCGTCACATCCAGCCACAGATCCTATAGTCCAGCTTCACAGATTCCTAGTCAACTAGTGAAGTTCTTCCACTGACTCAGCCTTTAAATGTGTGTATGGAGGTTCGCACTCCTTCATAAAAAGGGCAACCTAAAAGCCTTAGTAAACACTTCTCCCTTCATATTATCCTAGAAATTAAAACTTTTTCCATGCTCCCAAGGCATCTTACCTCTATGAAATAGCATTTTATTCTGTGTAACATCAGACCACAGTGTAAACAAGATGCTCTGTCTGAACTTGCGAAATTGGTGAGTGTGATAACATACCTGTCTGTGATCTCTGATAACCGAGGGTAGTGAGTTGACACCCACAGCTCAATACACTACATTTTTTCTGTTCTCTTGTTTTATTGGTTAAGCTCTGATTTATTTTCTGAGCTTTCATTTCTAAATTCCCTTTCTCCTTAAATCTGTTTGAGTTGTAACGATATCCCTGTTTCTTCCTGTGAGCTGCAGGGCCTCCATCTCCTTGTTCATGCACCTTGGATCTCACATTCTCCCTGTTTGTTCTAACATTATCCTCTGGTGTGACTGCCTTTCAATTTCTCTGCAGGAAGAAAACTGCACCTACTGGTCGATACCAGAAAGTGTTCTTTCTTCTCAAAGGAGGTGGGGGGGGGGGCATTATAGAAAAGTCTTCAATATTTTATACCAAAAATACACAAAATACTTCTGGAACTGTATGCAACTGTATGTAAATCTGCTGGGAGGAAGCTTGGGTGCCTCAAGCTGTCCTTAAACTCATTTGCAGATCTGTCATGCAGAAAATGAAGCCAGGACAATCTGAAGAGAAGACATCGTTGTGGTGAGACATGGAGAGGAACTTCATAAAACGTAGTGACATCTCCGAAACAATGAGGAAGACACACAGAGTACAAAACTCTGTATTGCTGAATGAGGATGCCGGGAGTTAAGGCTGCAAAATTGCAATCACCAAGTTAGAGATAAATCCCAGTGCCACAGACAACATACACCTGAAGCTTGATTTCAGAGATCGCAGGGGGTTAGACAACAAATGATTCAATTTGGGAACCTGAGTAAACTTTTCAAAGTGATTTATAGTATAGAACTTCAAAATACAATTCAGACGGGGATGAAATTGAACACTGGGTGTTAAGGTGCTCACAAGTTTGCTGGGCACTAAGGAAATTGAAGGCATCCAGTAAGCTAGGAATTACTAACAAATAGAAAGTTAACTTGAAAGAAAGCCAGGCATTTAGTCAATAAAACTTGATGCGGTGGTGTGGGGGAAATAAAGATATAGGCTTTCTCTCCGTGCTTCTGGCTTGAGCAACTGCAAAGATAATGGGTAGGAAATAGAAACTACAGCCAGCCAAGACATTCTCAATAGAGAGAATAATACAGTACAGTGAAATAAAAATGAATGAAATAGAAGTTGGGAAAGACAATTTCTAGACCCAGGAAAATAATTTACAAGGCGGAAGAGAGGGTTAAATTGAGTTGGGTAAGGGAAAATGGAAAAAGAAAAGGCAGAAGCAGTCAATCAGATCTTAATCCTCATACCAAGGGAATGGAAAATTCACACAAAATTATCATGATTTAGTAGCATCCACGATTCGAATTGAGAAAGAGGTTTGTGTGCATTTGAGTGCAATTGCTCCAGATGTTCTAAAAACTCCTAAGTCTTTAATCACAGTCATATAACCATTCTGCAAAAAGGTAATGCTGGAGAGATGAAAACCACCCAGGTTCTGGATCTTTCCCCCCTCTCACTTTCCTCTCCCAACACACAAGAAGATAAAACTGAGAGCACCCAGAGTCAGGTTAGCAACATGTCACAGCATGGGGAAACCGGGTGAGCTCATGATGATGAGGACAGGCTGCATGTGTGCCATGAGCTTAAAGAAAAAGCATGAGCTTTAAATGAGATGTACATGCACTGCCTGCCACACATTATGCAGCTTTTGTTGCTAGAAACAAGGAGAATACAAAGATAAGTAGCAAGAATAATTATCAGTGGTGGCTAAATTATACAAGAGGTATTTGGTAGTAAAAGGAAAAGCTGAAACTCAGAGAAATATTAGTGAAATTCCAAGGAGGTAGTGATCTACCCAGAAAACAATCATGGTACTTGTAAGGGTCTCTTGCTGTAATCGGTGACTTTTATTTTTCTGTTTCAAACAGTAGACATTCTCAATCATGAGACCTGCTGGCAGGCGGGCCATGGTAAACAAAAGTAAGTAACTCGTGAGAGATAAGAACCCAAATGCTAGTGGTTCTGAGGCCTTGAGGTATAAGGTACCTCGTACCTGGAGAACCTGTGAAAACGCTGACCTCTGGAACTATCCTTAGATTCTGTGAATGTGTATTGTACATAGTCTTGGGTGAGATGCTGCTGCTAGTCAACAGATTACAGTGGAAATCACTACTCTGAATCCTTGGCTCTCATCCATGGATGCTGGCTAGAAAAACTGGTCCAGGTGTGTAAATATTCTTATGGCTAAACCAGCAGACTGTGGAGGTAGAGGGCTTAATAGTTATATGTTTTCAAAGTTTCCTGAATAATTCAATGTGTAAATGTAGTTTACAATAACTGATGCATAGGGACATAAGCTTAAGTAGTAACTGATGAAATCTTTTGGACTCAGTAAGGCCTGTTCCTGAAAGCATGCTAATTTTTTAAACTTATGGGTTATATTCAGCCATGGTTCTGACAACAGTGATGTTGCAGGTTTTATAGAAACTGTGAAGTCATGTTATTGTGCCTTTGAGTTGATACATGTTAAGATGAGATCCTAAGAAAGAAAGCATACTATAAGATGCAGAAAACTGTTGTTAGCAACACAATGTTGGAACTCATGAGCTTGAAGATGGTAACCTTTAAAAAAATGACTTAAAAGGTTTTGGGAAGATCCATGCTTTTAACAGTTCCTTAAAGGTACGAATGTCTGTGTCAGGACTGTGGTTCATTTACACAATGGAATACTACTTGGCCATTAAAAATGAGGACATCATGAATTTTGCAGGCAAATGGATGGAACTAGAAAATATCAAGGACATGAGTGGTGTGTACTTGATGATAAGTGGATATTAGCCATGGAAAGTACAGAATACCCATGATAAACCCCACAGACCCAAAGAAGTTAAACACAAAGGAAGGCCAGGCAGTGGTGGCACATGCCTTTAATCCCAGCACTTGGGAGGTAGAGGCAGGCAGATTTCTGAGTTTGAGGCCAGCCTGGTCTACAGAGTGAGTTTCAGGACAGCCAGGGCTATACAGAGAAACCCTGTCTAAAAAACAAACAAACAAACAAACAAACAAACCACCACAAAGGAAGGCCCAAGCAAGGATGCTTCAATCCCACTTAGAAGGAGGAATAAAATAGTCATGGGAGGTAGAGGGACAGAGGGACCTGGGTAGGAGAAAGACAGGGAAGGGAAAGGGGGCAGGATCAGGTATGAGGGGACAAGAGAGAGGACTAGAAGACCCGAAGAATAATTGGAAATATACAACTGCTGGGGATGGGGTACAGGGGGAACCTCTAGAAAGTTCCAGGGTCCTGGGATCTGAAAGGCTCCCAGGACTCAAGGTGGGTGATCTTAGATGAAATGTCTAACAGTGGGGAGATGGAACCTGAAGAGACCACCACCAGTAGCCAGACAAGACCTCCAGTGGGTGGATGGGACTATGAACTTACCTACAAAACTTTCAACCCCAAATTGCTCCTGTCTAATTGCAGGGACAAAAAATGGAGCAAAGACTGAAGGAAAGCCCATCCAGTGACTGGCCCAACATGTGATCCATCCCATGGAAAGGCACCAAACCTATTACTGACACTATTACAGATGCTATGTTGTACTTGTAGATAGGAGCCTAGCATGGTTATCCTCTGAGAGGCTCTATACAACAGCTGACTCAGACAGACACAGATACCTACAGCTAAGTATTAGACGGAGGTCAGGGACCCCTATGGAAGAGTTAGGAGAAGGATAGAATGGATTGGGGGAGGGCTTCTGAATTCAAACAATGTCAATTAACCAGGACTCCTGGGAGCTCCCAGAGACAGAGCCACCAATCAAGGAGCATACACAAGCTGGGTCAAGCAACTTCTTCTCCCACACCCTCACATATGTAGCAGAGGACTGCCTTGTTTGATCTTAGAGGGAGAGGATGTGCCTAGCCCCGTAGAGACCTGATACCCCAGGGTGTAGGGGTTTCCCAGGGAGGGCACCCTCTCAGAAGCAAAGGGGAGGGGAGATTGGGAGAAGAACTCTGCAAGGGGGACTGGCAGGGGATGATATTTGGGATGCAAATAAATAAAATAATATAAAATAAATAAACAATAAAACAAAATAAAACTGATTTTTCATCTGTGGTGCTACAGGAACAGCAAGGACATAGTAAAGATCACTTGTTCTTCTTCCATCTTTTTGTGAATCCTTCTTCATTGCAGCTTTTGTTAATGTACAGGAGCTAAGCATCTTGTGCCAATGTTTATGTGTGTGGGGATGATTCCATATTCATTTTTTTCTTCTAAGAAATTAATGTTTAAAATAAACCACAATGCCACTTTAGTATTTTACGGACAACTTGCATAACCTTGCTCTTGGGTTGCATAGCAAATACTGATTTGCCAATGTCTATTTAAAGAAATTGATGTTTTAATTCCACCAGGCTGACTGGCAAAGGAGCCTAAAGATAAGCAGCAGGCGGTGTTCAGGAATCTGTTAGGAGGGCAACTGGACACCCTTTGTTCTCTCTCCCTTGCTAGGCAAGTCCATATCTGATCCTTGTAGAGGCTGTGTCAGGCCAGTTAATTGTGCTCTCTAAACTACATCTTTATTTCAGGCTTAGTCTCTGCTTATGTCCCTTTGTCTTTGAGGTCTCTACTTATTTATTCTCAAACAGATTGCCCAATGGGAAGCAGGGAGCCAAAGCTTTTTTACAGCTGACAGATCCTTCCCTGGAAAGAAGACACTAGTTTTCTCCAAACCTAGCAGATGGTTACACCCCTAGAAGTTTCCAAAGAAATTCATCTCTGCCACACAGGATCCCTCTAACAAATGGAAAGATACACACAGAGAGAAGAAGACAAGCCAAAGGCAACCTGCTTTGTTCTTGAGTTCATCAAAATAGCCCATGTCCCCAAACAAGGCACCAAAGCAGGGACTACACAAAAAACCAAGATTAAACAAACAAATATATATATACACACACACACACACGCACACACACACACACACACATATATATATATATATATATATATATATATATATATATATTTTTTTTTTTTTTTTTTTTAAACGGGCATTAGAGAAGGTAACTTGACTTTCAAACTAGACGCTTGGGTTTTAGACATTTGTGCTGATTTATCTTCACTGTTAGCCAGACTGAACACATACTGCCCCTCTCCTGAGTATACCCATGAGGACATTTCCAGAGAGTTTTCATGGAGTAAGGAAGGCCCACCATGAGTATGAGTGACTCCAGTATATCCACCATGGGGACTGAATGAGAAGGAACACCCGCCTGGCTCTCTGCTTCCTGGGATTCTCAGATGGGAGGAATCGCACCTGAATGCTACTGCTACCACTACCGCAGGCTCTGATGTACACTCTCTGCCTTGACAGATGGCACCCTCTCAACCAGGAGCCCAAAGAATTCTCTCTTCAGCAATGTTGCTTTCTGTTTGTTATTTGATCACCAAGATGGAAAAGTGACTCTAACAACAGCATCTTAGTAGACCTAATTTCATTTCTCCTGTGTCCTACACACATGTACAACAACAACTGGAGGGAACTAAGGAAAAAAATAAAGTACCACTTTATAAAATGTTCAAATAACCACCTTCTTGGCCATACAAGCTTCAAAGTGAAATAATTTAAACCCAGAGAGTATATATCTTTCAGGCAGCTAGTAACCCATTTCTGATAGCAATCAATTTCAAAATATGATAGCCTTTTCAGTTCCCACTTCTCCACTCTGCTTTCTATTTCATTTATGTCACTCAAAACGAGACAATGGGTTAGGCACCAGGGAAGCATGGATCCTAATATAGACCCCAGTCGATTATCAACTCCATTGGCAATAGTTCTGAAATCCAAGAAGCTAGTTAGTAAAATTTATCACTTTCTATATAAGGCTAGTGTGAATATAAAATAGTTACTGATATAATGGGCTTAGTATATAGTACAGATCCAATAAAGCATGTCTATTATTATGACTGAAATACAAGTTTTGCAGGGAATGTCTCTGTTGCTACAGAGTTGTGCTGGGATATCGAAAACCAAAGTCACACGAATCTTGTGATCCATAAACCCTGGTGGCAGATGCAAACGTGAGTTCCAGGCATATCTGGGCTACCTAGTGAGCTAATGTCCAAGCAAAGCTTCCCAGAGAGATTGCCAAAGGGTTGAGGACACATAGCTCAGTGGGAGGAATATGCCTCGCATGCACGCGCAACAACCTAGGGTCAATCCCAGAACTTACAAACAACAGAGCAAGAACAGGAGAACAGCAGGAGAAAACAGAACTAAATAGTTAGAACAATGAACACTGTCTCTGGGCAAGTCTATTATTAATAGTGAAAAGAGAAAGGAACAAAACAGAACCACCCTCACACTTCCCGTAGAAGCTTCTCAAGTCCAAATCTCAGACACACCTAATGTCAAGGAGAAATGAGACTTCATTTTTTTTTTTCATTTATGGTAAGTAATCTAATCCCTGATAATTTCACTATTACTTCTCCATAGATATAAGAAGTATGTAACCACAAGATAGCCTGTGGCTACCCACACCTGTAATCTCGACCTTGAGAAGGCAACTCGGGGAACAGCTGGTTAAAATAAAGATGGAGCTAAATAAGAAGAGCATGTATCTAAAACAAAATAAAAATACAAAGATGTATATGCTGCATTTCTTCCCAACCTGTATAAGTACCACAGCTCCACAGGGGCCAGATGTACATCTTTTGTTATGATTTTACTATTATTCAAGCCTAAATTAAAAGAATTCAGACCAGTGAATGTCACAAATATTTGTTGAATAATTATTGTCAGTTGAATGTAAAAAAAATATAGGGGTGGAGGAATGAATCAGTAATGGACCATTTTACAGTGGGCATCTTCAGAGCATGAAATAATAGGTAAAGAAAGATTAGGAAAACGTTACTACCCATACCTTTACTGGGAACTTACTCATGAATAACCCTATAGACATCTTGGCTGTGGAGACAGAGATAACTGAAGCAACATCAATGCACATGGCTTTCATTCAATTCTGGTATTATATCTGGATAATGAGAGCTGATACCGGAGAGTCACACGATGACCTCACTGGCAAAGCCAGACCAATCCCAGTCCACAGTGGACATTATGCCAAGTGACGACAGTCACAGTTTAGAACGGACTTTTTTGGTCATAAACCTATGACTTTCATTAGTGTGTTTTGTGTGGTTTATAGAAGATGGGTCCAAAGAGTCTGGGAACACTTAGTTAGAAGCTACCTCCTTCAGGAAGCGTGGTCTCAAAGGGGATGATCTACTCAATCTAAATCTATTTAGCTTTTGTGGTTCCATGGACATTTTACAATAGGTTTTCTATTTCTTCAGTTACTCCAAGGTATGCACTCATGTGGGAAGACTTGGAGCTAGGAGCCTCTCAGATGAGAGACAACATTTTCCTGAGCCTATGTCACCTCACTAAGTAGGATCTTTTCCAGTTCTGTAGCGTCCCTCCCCCATCAGCATGGCTGATGCCGAAGACCAGCCAAGGAGAGTCACATGTGGTGTGGCATCCACTGTCTTGTTACTTAGCACTACTCTGGTGAGCTGCTGTCTAAGAGACATTTTCCTGGACCCCAGCTCCACCCAGCTCACCTGCCTGCACCCACAATGCTTCAGGCTTTCTGACAAACTCCAGGCGCCTGCACAGAACCGACTGGGGGGACGGGGCCTTCCCCCTTTTTCCTGAGAGATAACCCTTCAATAAAGTATTCACTTTGATTGGCAATGTTGACTTAGTGTCCTCTGTTCTCCCCCCTCCACATTTATCGTTTCAGCCCCAGACCATCCCCCAGGGAACCCAGTCTGTGATGGCGGGGCGGTAGCTCCCTTCACATTTCTATCCATTCACCTGCAAATATCATGATTTCATTTTTCTTTACTGTTGAATAGTATATATATAGTAACATAATTTATATATGTATATATATATATATATATATATATATATATATATAAAACATAATTATATATATATATATATACACACACATATATGTATACACACACACACACACACACACACACATATATATATATATATATATATATATATATATATATATATATATAATTTTCATTATCATTCATTCGTTAAAGGATATTTATGTTGTTTCCATTTCCTTACTGGTGCATTAATGAACATGTCTGAGTAAGAATCCATAGAGTAGGATGTCAGAGAAGCTGAGCTGACTGAGCATGGGACCATGAGGGATTTCGGAGTAGTAAACAGTCCTGTCTGGATGAGCAAGCAAAAGCCATCAGGGTGCAGGACCCTCTACCATCTAGGAGCTATGTGTCAACAGGAACAATTTGTTCCATAGAAATCAAGACACAGTGTTACCTTCCTGCCAGCTTTCTCCATTACTCATATCTCACTCCACCGTATTAAAAAAAAAATACATCTTCTAACCAAAGTAATTAAAATTTACGCTTTGGGTGTTGCTCCAGGTACACCAAACTGTTCTGTGAGAATATCTTCTCCTAACAAAGTTAAGTCTTCCTGAGGGGGAAAGTTACATCCGAGTTTCATTGGCATCTTCTCATAGGACTTGTCGGTTGTGGGGCTGTGGGTGCTGCCCTGTGGATTCAGAGCTTACATCCCGTGCAACTGACACAGGAAAGCTATATCTCCACCAAGCACAAAGACGACATGCTTGACGAACACTAGTTCTTATTAATTACTCAACAAGGCCTTGTCTGTCACTGTGACGGGGTGATAAAAGAACATGAAATAATCAGATCTGGTGTGAGATTTTAGTAGGAAAAGAAGAGTCCCACAACTAGACAAGTCATTTTAAGCTCTTTATTCAGTATAGATTTGATGTAAAATAGATGGCTAGCATGTTAGTTCCTGTAGATAAAATCCACTATTTGGAACATGCTTTAATTGGTCACCATGGGTGGGTCCAGCTTTGAACTAGATACTTTCTACAGGTTGGCTCATTTAATCCTTTCAAATACATTGAAATCTAAGTTTAATGTTCCTCATTTTTTTTCAGATGAGGAAACTGGACTCAACGAAATTAGTTTGCAGAAGGTCATGTAATTAGTTAAAGGGACTGGCACAGTGAATCACACTCGTGTAGAGACATGGCATTTTCCACAGGGAAATACATAAACATTGGCCAGTTCCAAGAATCTGCTGACCCACCTCTAAATAACAACCTATATTTTATCATTTCAGAAACTCGGGTCTAATTTTTTTCTTATTTATAGGAAATATTCAGTCTTTCTAAGCATCACAACCAAATGATAGCTCCAAACACACTCAGAATTTCAAATTTGAGTATGTTCCAGTAATGGTCCTATCCCAATAACCTCAAAGTCCAATTTTCCCTTTAGCCCATGTCATCTTCAATAACTAATTACCAATCGTCAAGAAACCAGCTGTTCCCCACTAAAACTACTGTTAGGCATTGGGCTTAGGCCAGAGATTCAAAAATATATAAATTAACTCATCACTGAGGGGACTTAATATCTAGTGGTATCCACATATATAAGTCATAACATAAATTATTCAGTTTAATACAAATGGAATTAAGAAGAGAGTTCCAGCTACAAAAGGCCATAAATGTTTCATATGAGAGATGATATTTGTCTGGGCTCTAAAACAATCAGGGTTTTAAAAGTTTGCTCATGGCATATAATGCATACGAAAAGAGAGAGAGAGAGAGAGAGAGAGAGAGAGAGAGAGAGAGAGAGAGAGAGAAGATGAATCCTAACTCCCCTTGGCATGGTCTGGGAGAATCATCTACCATAATTTGTCATATAGGAAGAATATAAATAAAGGTAGAGAAATAAACAAGGAAGGCCAGAATGGCCAGTGGCAAAGGACTAATTAAGAAGTGATGCTAAGTGACAAAGGTGGCCAGGTATGCCCTTTGGCTCATGTCCCAGTGATATCTTTGAAGTCACACTAGGGATAGCACATGCTTAGGTCTTGGGTAGATGACTGAGGAGTAAGAATGAATGTGTTTGGAAGTCTCGAGTCTTACGAAGACTTAAGAAAAATAAATATTGCAAGGTATTCTGAGGTAAGCCTGTGATTTTAGTATTTGGGAAACAGAAGCAGTGGACTGTGAGGGTGAGGCCAGTCTGAGTTACATTGTGAAAACCCTACATCACAGGCTTAGGGGAAAGGAAGGAAGAGAAAAAATGAGGGAGAGAGGAAATGGGAGAGAAAGAGGGAGGGAGGGAGGGAGGTAAGGAGGGAGGAAGGGGAAGGGAAAGAAAAAAAGGAGCAAAGAAACCTTGAGGCTAAGGAATCCTATTTAGAAGCTTCTGTCCATGCCAGACATAAAATGAAGTCTTGATGTTTGTCAACAGCAGAATCCATAAAAATCCACCCGCCTCTCTATAACTTAATGAGGAATAAATGAAGAGCGAGACAAGTATGCATCTTTCTCAAATGTGGGATGTAATTAAAAGTGTTAAAAACTAACCACAAATGTTAATGTCTTAAAGAACTCAATGTAAGAGTAGAGCTTTAGTAGTTTATGAGAAATGAGAGGATGACTTCTTTATTCCTTCAAACTCAGAAAAGGTTTCCTAAGCTACCTATAACAAGGAATGAGCAGGCCTGAATCTTGCAAAACTTAAAACATTTTACCAAAAGACACTATCACAATAAAGGCAAGCCACTAACTGAGTGAAGGCCATTGAAATTCATGTTACTGAGAAAGAAACATCTAGCATCCAGAATATCGAAACCAATGAGTTTCCAGGAAGAACAATAAGAGAGTAGACATTATATGTGAAAAAACAACCCCCAGAAATCTAAGTGCCAATAAGAAGGAAAAACTGGCCAATGTCCCTAGCAGTCTGGGGAAAAAAATAATGCTACAACAAGATACCATCTCTCATTCACAAGATTAGCAAAGGACAACATGCCTCACCAAGTGTTGGCAAGAATGGAACAAAAAGACTCTTATAGATTGTTGGTTGACTATAAATAGATGCTACCAATTTTGGTAATCAGGCATAATCTGCCAAGTGTGCAGGTAAAATGCTTCCTCTTGCCATTTTTCTCTCAAGCAATGCCCCAAGGAGCTCTCCTTTGTTTGCATAAGGAAGAGCTTCTGAATTCAAACAGCATCCTTATTTGGAAGCAGCTTAAACACCAGTCAAGGAAAGACTGCCGCGATAATCATGAGGTAGCCATAGAATAGAATACTACGGAGCAGTAAAAATCCAACAAACTGAACCGCTACATGCCACGTTTCTGAATGATATAAAAAATAGCTAAAGCATATGCAGAGTGGCACTGCTTTCCACAACCTGAAATCCAGACTATGGTGTTGCACACATATTTGTACACAGCAGATGTAAGACACAAGGGATCGGTAAGGACACACTATGACATACAGAGCACACCCAGAGGGATGAGATGTTTGGAAAAGGTCAACAGCACACACGATCCTGTGTAAACGGACTGTTTAATAATCTGGGTGGTAGGCATAAGATATTTGCTACAGTGTTATTTAAGTTTTTGGATGACATCAAAATATTTCACTAAAATTTTAGTAATATGGTATGGAAAATACTGTAACTCAGATATAAGAGAAAATAGTAAAAAATTACTAGAAAAAAAATTTACATTTTGCTCATCTTCATCTCCATACACCCATCTTTCAGAAAGTTCCCTAAGATACTGGTCTACTTGTGGGAGATGTGTCATCTACTTTCAAGTGAGCTCCTCTTCCAATAACTGTCTATTTAGAATCCCTGAGTGACTCCTAGCAAGTCTAAACATTCCCACACAATCATTAAGTCCTCTATGATAGGTCTCTATCATGAGTGTCACCATCATCCAAAGTCAAATTTATCAGTTCAAGCGTCAAGGACCATTCATTTCCCCCAGACCAGAAGCATATACTACTACCTCTCTGTAGACATCTTTTACTGAGCCTGTAAGTCATTATGTCCTTTGACTTAATTCCTATCAATCCATGAGTCTCCAGTTTAAGACATTCTTCTTTAGGAAGCATCCCCATAATGCTTTGATCCTTTGATAAGCCCCACACATACATAGGTAGTAGAAACAAATGCAGTAAATATAACTGTTAGTCCTTTATGTTGGGGCATTTGGTTTTTCTCTACAACCCAATGTATTGTTGCTAATAGTCCCTACATCTTTTTGTTTGTTTTGTATGGGGTCTCCCTCTATAGCCCAGGTTAACCTGAAATTTATCATGTTGCCAAGACTGACCTTGAACTCACAGCAATCCCCCTGTTTCATCTTTCCAATATATTCCACTGTTTAATTTTATCCTCTTGATTGTGCTGCTAAATCAATTGAAATATGTCTTGCACTTCTGTCGTCTCCATAGTAGTAACTGCTCAAGAGATGCCATATATAGTTTATTGTCTCATTCTTAGAGACGATACAGAAATACCAGACATTTGATAGCTATGGTGTAGATCCTGGAGAATTCTATCATCAAGATAAATGACTTTAAATCACTGACATAGACATGTAAATCTAGATACTTTATTTGATATGGCCAGTCATACAAACAGAGGTCATGCTCAGCTTGACCCTCATCTTTCCTCATAGGTAGCCAAGGCTGCACTGTGGACCTGGCAGCTACAATGATTGGTGCTGAGTGCTTGCACAGAACTCAGCCTCACGGAAGTCAAGTGAAGCTGAATGTGTGCCTCTCACCACTGTGATATGGTTCGTTCTCCCACTCTCTATCATAGTGTGCTTCCTACTGCTGTGACCAATGCTATCAGACTGCAAACTTGGGGAAGAAAGTGTTTATCTGGCGAACAGCTCCATGTCCATCAGAGAGGAAGGGCAGGGCAGGAACCCAAGCAGGAACCTGGAGACCCGAAACAGAAACAGAGACCACCCAGGAACAGAACCTCCACCTTGTTCCTTGGCTCACATTCAGCTACCTTTCTCACAACTCCTAGGACCACCCAAGGTGAGCTGGACCTTCCCACACCAACAACCAGGAAAATGACACCAGGATAGTCTAAAAGCCAATCCGATGGTGGCATTACCTCATGTGATGCACCATCCCCTGGGGCGGTCTCTAGTTTGTGTCATCTTCACAGAAGACTAAGTCCCCAAGGTACTTTTGTTTCCTTCCATATGCAACATTATAGACACTCTCTCTGTCATCCTGTGAGCTTCTAGACTTCAGAAACAGAAAATTGCAGATTAAAAATGAGGTACACATGTGCCAGCCTCCCCACTGTGGGTGACAGGAAAGGAGATCTGAAAGGTGAGGCAAAAAGAAATTGGGTAAGCCATTGATGTTTGCTGTGCATAAGGAGGAAGAAAGAGAATCTCTATTAATTATTATTTTACCTATAACCTTACCTCTTTCCATGAAAAGACTGCAGGCCCCTCTCTGGAAAAATATAGCCATTGCTATGACATATTGACCACTGTGGGATCATTTGTCTCTCGAAGGTATTATTCAAGTAAGCCTAGGACTAAATAATGCGGAATCTGATACTGCAAACTGAGCCATTGAAAAACAACAAAACACTACCTTCGAAGTTATGGTCTCTGCACAGCTGGAACAGGGCTCTGCACTCACTCACTTATTCAATTATTCAACTGTTCACACAGCTGGTATATACTGACTGTTTACCAGGTGACCTGCACTGCGCTAGGGGTCGGTGGTATTGATGAGCAAGCGATACTTAGCTCTTGAAGTCACAGGAAGCACAGTTCTGTGGGGAAGGTGGTCATCCAATCATACCATCACCAGATGACAAGCCCTCATTAACTTTAAAAGGATAGTGAAAAAAACTATACAACCGTCATACAGTATCCAGCTGGAGAGCTTCGCTAATTAAATGACTCTTCGGTTGAGGTGTAAGAAAGAAGAAACGATTTAAGAAACTGTGTTTCAGGGAGAGAGGGAAAAGACTTTTTTCATCACAGTTCACCAGAGCTACAGAATCAAGGGAGCCTCCTCTGAGTTGCCCAGGTGAAAGAGCTCACACAGTAGAGTTCCAAATGAGGTAGAGCTTCCCGATTCCCAGATGCCCTCCACAGTTAAAGAGGAAAGCACAGCCTTTCCCGGAACAATGAGAAGGTTGCCATGCAATCCGGCTTCAGGTATGAAGAATAGCAATGAAGGAGATGAGTGAGTCCTGCTGTCTTCCTAGGACATGGTGTGATGAATCCCATCAAAAAGGAGCTGTTTGCAGAGTCTGAGACAAGATAAAAAAAAATGCCATGTCCCTCCCTCCCTCACAAAAGGCAGCATGTGCTTTTATAAAGAAATCTGGGTGATATCTAGCAGGGAAATTTCTAGTCCAGAAATAGACTTCACACTGACTATTGACTGAAATTGAAACCAAGACAGAAAGAGTACCCAGGGAATGGGGCAGCAATCATGAGGTTAGAGTAGGGGTTAACGCCAATCTGACTATCACATACTCAAAGGCACTTGCCAGTAGTAGAACGAACAGGGAAGTTACTCCAGTAGATGTTTTCAAATTAGCTTTAAAAACCATGCCACAGAGTAAGGCGGCAGAGCTGGAAATGTGCCCAGAGAGGCCTTCTCACAAGCCGCCTGAGGGAGCCCTTTAAATGTCTCTGAACAGTCTTGGTGCTGAGATTCAGATTCAAGGCCAGGGAGATAAGCAAGTCACAGCACAATCCCTCCTTTTCTAATTGCTTCGCCATGGCTCCCACAAGCTCGTCGCGCTGCTGAATATTAAGGAGACCTGGCAAGGTTGGGCAGCTCCAAATGACACACTTCCTAGCTTGGCTTTGTATAGTTGCTTACTAATCTGACAAGAAACACTGAGAGAAGACAGACAAATTGTCAGTGACAACAGATGCAAGGTCTAAGTGAATAGGCAAATAAATGGTTTCCTTTCTGGCAAATTCTAGGAAGAGGGGGGAAGGTGAGTTTACATTTTTTTCTTTATGTATTCAGAGCATAGTTATCTAGTTTGCAACAGAATGGAAAATACTAAAATACACAGACACACCCCAGCCACCCTAGCTTATATGGTAACCGATTATCAGGGTGAGGGTCTTGAGGGAACTACTTTTCCTAATTGGGGAAATCACTTGTTTCCCAGTAGTTATTAACTTCTACAATGGGGAGAAAATAGTAAGTATCAATCAAGGAAGTCAGAAGTCATCTGAGGATGAAAATATAAAGCCTGGCCCCTATCACTTATTAGGTGAAAGGCTGGGAAATTGTGTCAACACCTCTGTGCAAGACCAATTTCAAAACCAAAGCAAGGAGCAGTGGGCCTCAGACGATGGCCATTCACCATTCAAACTGCCTGATACACACATCCACTTTGTTGTTGTTGTTACTGCTGCTGCTCCTCCTCCTCTTCCTCCTCCTCCTCCTCTGCCCCTTTCATATCCTCCTCTTTTTCCTCCTCTTCTTCTTCTCCATCCCATTTGCTGTGTAAGTTTGTACACTCAGGGTTACAGAGAAGGAAGCCGTAAATATAAACTATAAGGAATGGATATGGATTGGAGACAAGGTTCTGGTATATGGCAATCTGCCACTGTCCTCTGTGGTTGTTTAAACTGAGGACATTAGAAGGCAATTTGCAAATCTTCTTTTCGAGGGAATGTTTCAGGTCTTCCTGGCAACAAATCTTTGAAAACTCCTGACGGAGACCAAATCTAGGGGAAATAACCTTCACCAGCAATGGAAAGGAATCAGGCTACAAGGTCTCCTGTGACTTAAAATCATGAAGGATGTTTTGAGGAGCACTATAATGAATCTTTCCTTGGAAAACTGAACCGAGAGCCCAAGACCTGGGGTGCTTTAACCCCAAATGTTCTCAGCAGCACAAAAATTTTCTGGAGTGCTAGGAAAAGGCCTTCCTGATAAAATAGCCACCTCATTTTTTAAAGATTTACATTTACAATTGTTGACATGTGTGTGGTGTGTGCACCTGAGAGTCCAGAAGAGGGCATTGGAGTCCAGGGGTTTGGACTTACAGGCTGCCCAGTGTGGGTGCTGGGAACCAACTACAGCCCTTGCAATAGCTGTGTGTGTTCTTAACCTAATAGGTTTGTTTACATTAACGACAGACCAACATACAATAGGACTAGATTATAATTATGAGAAGTCACCATGGAGGTTTTTAAGATCCTGATTAACCTTCTGGTTTTAATGGTGTAGCTGTGAACTCTTTTATTTCTTTTCTCTATTTCATTGACTGGTTGGTTTCCTTTTAAAACTCAGGACATGTGAAATTTATAAAGAAAATGAAATCTTCCAGTTGGAAGCCTCTTGATTGAAAACTAATTCTCTGCCTTCTGAGACAGGTTAACATAATTGAGGAAAGCAGTCACTAAAGTAACACAATGTGAGTTTGAGTTGATATAGAAACAAAGGACAGCACTTTGCTTTCTTTCTCAATTACAAAGTATCGAGAAAATGAAACATACATACAAAGAAAGGAAAACAGCAAACCTGGAGTCCACAAGAGTTTCTTCTTCTTATTATTATTATTATTAGAAGGAGAAGGAGAAGGAGAAGAAGGAGAAGAAGGAGAAGAAGGAGAAGAAGAAGAAGAAGAAGAAGAAGAAGAAGAAGAAGAAGAAGAAGAAGAAGAAGAAGAAGAAGAAGAAGAATTGTGGTGAATACCTTTATCAAGCTGTGGTCACACCACTACTGTACTGTCCCTGGTGTCCTGTCTGTTTGGTGTTAATTTTATTTAAAATATCAGTCTTGATGGCTATTTGGAACAAAGGTATGCACTTAACAGATTCAAGCCTCACTGTTTCTGTCCCTAAATCTGGATTCAGTGAGAAACATAAATCAACAGAATTTAGAAAGCAAAGCACGTGGGTTTGTGGTGTTTCGCTGCATAATATTTTGAGGTCCTCTTTCCACTTGCTTCGAATGATTGCTGGTGTGATTCATAATGTTTTTAGTTGGTGCTTCTAGAATAAGATGAATCTTGGAGGGAGAAATGAGAGGCGCTCAGCCATCGAAGTCCCCACAGGAAGTGTTCACGCCCTTGTCCTTCCCTCCACACACTAAGGCTTGAATATAATAGGAAAAGTTTCATCAGTAAAGTACTTAGTAAAGTACTTAGTAAAGATCTTTCAAAAGGTTTGTTTATTTTGCCAAGATTTATGTTGCCTGTATTTATGTTTTTGAAAATTCATACAAATATACAGTATATTTTGGTCATGTCCCTCTCCCACTCTCTCCCCATGTTGCCTATATTTTATTTAACAGCAAATATTATAATCACACACAGAGAGAAAGAAGCAAACGTGATTTTTTTAAAGCTTAGCCTACATTTGCAAGCGGTTTTTCTCCTGCAAAGTTACTTACATTTTATTTTAGGCAAGTCACTTAGCTTCAAAGATTTTCACAGATTTTCAGACCTAGAACTTGGAATTAATACTTAAGGTAGTGGTTTGTGTAAACTTTAAGCTGAACCATCAAATAAAAAAGAAAAAAAAAAAAAGAAGAAGCAAGCTATGGACAGCAGATTTCTATTCAACCTCATTTCCTTCTAACGTTTGAATTTTCTGGGCCCAAACATAGCTTTAAATTTTTAAGAACTTAAATTCTGAACATGTTTTAAATGTATTGGAATTCTTTTTTTAACAGTGTTACATGAAGACCACTTTCCTCTGGTATTGTAGAAACTAGAACAGTTTCATCATCCCTTGACTGCCTGTCATTTCCATCTACGTTGGAATAGACACTATTGTTATCTACACAAAACGATCAGAGCCAATAGCAAGTTGCTTTCTGAGACTGAAATCGTGATATAAATAACTGTCCAAAAGCTGTTCATTACAGCACCTCCTTTCTGATCTAAAACAAACAGAAACAAAACAAAAATGGATGGGGCGGGGGTGCCAGATGTTTGTGTTTGGCCTTCAATTCCTTTTCTGACTTCTAAGCATTCGTTATTCCTATTTGAATGGCCCTTCATCTTCTTCTAGGAAGTCATTCATGAAGACCACAAATGCTAGAGAGCTGTCTCTTAATTGTGACTTTTATTATCCATCTTGTAATTCTGTTGGAACTTCATTTGATAGGCCAGGAGGCATGATTGGCAGCCTCTGGGGGGCTAAGGACCAGTTTCTCTATGAAGAGTCTTGCGGGGGTGGGGGTGAGGTCCATTAGAGACATAAGCTCTCACCTGACAGCGATCTGGTCCTAAGTATGCCACCTGCAACCCCTCCCGGTCCACATGCTCTCCCCTTCTTAGAAAATTCCGCAGCGCCCCAGGCCAGGCAAGGGGTGAGCAGGCATCCTGGGCCAGCGCGATGCCCTCCGGGGACAGGCGCTCAGTGCCTCTGGGGCGGGCACACGGGCCCCTTCCCACGGCCTCAGGAACAACGTGAAAACCAGAACAGCTCGCTCTCCGCGGGTCCTGAATGCAGGGTCTTCATAGCCCTTAAGGTCCTCCTCCCAGCTGCAGCCACTTCTCCATGAAAGTGCAATTTGTTATCTGGCCCAGCCTGGAGCAGGGAGAGGTTCCCATTAGTCCCGGCTCTAGCGCCAGTCACTTATCTGGTCCTCCGAATACAGATTCTCATCGCCTGCCACGCCAAGCGATTCCCGGGCAGTTGGCCTCAGAGACTCTCCGGAGACCCCACCCCCCACGACCCTTTCTCTCTTCTGTGTTTCTCTGTGCCACTGTCTTTGTGTCTTTTCTTTTTTTTTTTTTTTTTTTTCCTTCTTACACACACAGGGAAGGGGTCGCTCTTCACAACCAATGCCAAAAATGTCACACAAAAAGAGTGCAACAACTTGCTTTGCAAAGCACTCGGGAGCCCCTGGCGAAGTCCCCTGCAGTGAGCAGCTGCCATTGCCTGCAAGGTGCTGAACCGGGTATGAATTTGTCTGAAGCTGATGGAGACATAAGACCCATGTTCTTGTCCCCTTCCCCGCCCCCTCCAGGGACCCTGTCTCAGTTAAAAATCTGTCCCTTCTCGAACACCCTAGGGAGCTGCAAAGATCCTTTGCCCGGGGAAGGGTATGCTGGTCCGGGGAATCCCGGGGTCACCACGGGGACCAGACGTGCTCCCCGGGCAGAAGTCATGAAATTGAGAGTGCCGGCCAATGGACAGCAGAGGCGGCCCGCAGTCCCTAGGATGCGAGGGCTGCCGCGACCTCGCAGCAGGAGGTGAGCAGCAGCCACCCAGCGCGCCACCGCTGCTGCCGCCGCCACCGCCACCACCACCACCGCCGCGCACGCCCCAGCCCCGCCGCGCAGCCAGGCATTGCCTTACCGCTGCCCGCAGTCCAGTCCGTCCGTCGCTGGTGTGTCGGTCCGTCTGTCAGTCCGTCCCACGAGCCTCGGAAAGAGGACCAGAGCGGTGAACCCGCAGTACGGGACGCCTCTCAGCGAGGTGAAGGGAAGGAGCCCAAACAGGCGCCGAGGTGGCGGCAGCCGCTCGCGCCGCCGGTCCTGCCGCTCCCCGCCGGCCGAAGGTGGCTGCGAGGCCGCGTCCTCGGGCTTGCGGCGCCCGAAGCGCAGCGCTCGCCTCTGGCGCGGAGGCTGAGCGCCGGGACGCGGCGGGCAGGGGCGGCGAGGCTGGGCTGGTCACCCGCCCCTGGGTGCATGTTAATACGGCGGGGAGGAGGAGTCCCGCGCTTCCTCCGCCCAACCACGGGAGCCGGCGGGCGGGCGGCAGCGGCCGCGGCCAGAAGCCAGGCGCTCCCACCCGCTCCGGCTGCTACGAAGTGGCCGCTGGCCTTGGTCCTGGCCAAGGCACGGGAGTCCCGGGCCGCGGGGAGGCGCTGGCGGCTCCGGGAGGGTGCGCTCGCGCCCGCTCAGCCTCCGTCCGCAAGTACGTCCGCGCCTTCCCGGGAGCGGATGCCAGCATCTCAGCCCGTAGCCAGGGGCGGCCACCCGCTAGTGGGCGTAACCTATGCGTACCCTTGCGCTGCATCTTGTGGGGGAAGTAAACTTCCGCTCCTGACTGCCCAGCCTTCTTTCCTTACTTTGCAATTCTAAGTAGAGAAAGCAGACCTCTGCACAGGGTCCATCTGCAGACCCTGTCTGAGGGCAAATGGTTGTTGGAAAGCCCTCCTCTCCATCCTCGGAGCCCACAGTACAAGTAGCCCTTGAAGTAACCACTTAGGAAGAGACACATGGACTCACACATCACAGAAGGCTTCAAACCTGACACCAACACTCAAACCTGTTCTTCCTTGGCTACTCAGTTTTCCTCATCTTTACAGCTCTTGGACAGGTTATATGGATTAGATTAACCAATGTATTTTTCATTCATTCACTATTTTAATGAAAAAAAAGAAAAATGAATTCTATTCCTTCTGTTCTCTGGCTTTAGCAATATTCACGTTTGTGAATATTGAACACTATTCAACTAAACTCGGAAGGAAAGAGGGAGGGATGGAAGGAAGGACCCACCAACATTACGGAAGGACCAGGGTACTAGACAGGTTAGCTGAGAATTTAAAAAATAAAGGAACAAAGATCAACAAGTCATTCAATTACGAACTCGCACAATGCTGTGCTCGTATCAATACCACACTAGGCATTAAGTATGACACTCAGGATCAACATTAGCATGCTAAACTGGTTAATTGTGGCTAATCGCTATCTTCCTGTTTATTTCTACTCCCAAAAAGAAATGGCATGTTCACAAAGAAAACGCTTTGTTCTTCAGCTCCCAGGGACGACATTATGATGAAAAGTATATAATCTTCTTTATGTAATTGTACCCAGAAAGTTATAAGACTTAGCATCTGTTTTGTGTGCTATCTAATTATAAATATTAATAGAATATTCTTTTAAAGAAAACACTTCTAAAAATGCACGGAAGTGAAAAGCAGTTTCCATAAAAATGTGACTCAGATAAATAATCCCCACAGTTTCACTAAGTGATTTTCCACTAAAGAGAGAGAGAGAAAATTAAGCTACTAAACAGAGGTAAACTCTTGGCGTTTTAACAAATATCCCCAGCCAATTCAAGGATGGCAATGTAGGGATGTTGGCCTTCCTATCTGGCTTCCTGAAAAGGCTTCTGAAAAGTCTTCATAATTAGAAAAGGGCAACTACAGGGTTTATATAAGATTATAAATATGTAGAATCCATAGATATTTTAAAAGTAATGCCATCTATTACAGAAAATATTCATAATTATTAATCCCTAACACGAATTAAATAACTGTAGTGAGAAAAAACTTAAAACTTACTAGAAACCAAAATTCTTTTGTGTCTTCATTGTGAATAGTTTTTTTTTCATACAATAAATTCTCTATACCTCAATAGTAGAGCATTCGATTTCAGAAAACAAAATTTGAATGGGTGACTAATCTCTATACAATACTACTTTTGTGAGGACCTTCTGAGTGTAGTGTAATAGAAATCAAATACGACTAAAATAAGTGAAAACTGTTCATCAGAAAGATAGCAAAATATTCCAGAATTGGAGAATTCTAATTCAAATCCAGGGTCATTAGCAGGCAGGAGTTGACACAGTGCTCCCAGGGAGGAATCCAGAGTGCTCCCAGGGAGGAATCAAGAGAGCTAGCAAGAGTTTAGATTGTTATCACAGACTCACGAAGAGAGAACACCAATGGTTTGTTCTATTCCCCCGCCGCTGGACCAAGACTTATCATTGGCTTAAGTGTCTGAACATCCAGGCTTCAAAGAGGCATTGACTACTTGACTGCACCAGGAGGGAGGAGAATAAATTTGAGTCTTCTGTGTCCATGTAGAAGGCTATACCAGTCTTTCAGACATACATGGGATTAGAAATAGATAATTCATCAAAATAAGATCAGAGAGTCCAAAAGAAGAATTTGATATTGGGTTTAAAAAAAAAAAGGGATATACATCTAGTCCATTGACTGGCTATTGAATTTGCATTATAATTACTACGCACATGTTTAATATATAATTTTTATCACCTATTCCTGTAGTCACTTTGAAACAAATACTATTTTATAAGGAGAGCATGTTGTTGTCCATGTGCTTGTTTTTATTTGACTTTTGAAATGTTACTTAGTATCTACCATATGAATAATTATTTATATAAGCAGAATATAAGCCATGCACAAGCCAGAGCTAATCAGCTGCGCTCCTTTCTGTCATAGTGTGTTAACTGAATAATGCATGACAAGATGTCCCAGTCAATGTTGCCTTCTGTGGGAAAAGAAACTTTGTAGATAAGAATGAGTTAAAAATCTTGAGACAGAAAAATTATCTGCCTTTATTTTTTGAGTCTTTATAAGGACAATGGTCTCTATCAGATGAGGGTTAGGGAATCGGAAAGCAGGAAGCAGAGGTGGGATTCTGCAGTCTGTGTACCCTGTATTTGGAGGAAGACAGCCATAAGGAATGCATGTTTCTGAAGCTTACAAACCAATAGAGGAACAGCTTTCCTCAGCAGCCTCTAAGACAGAGAGAGTGGTATCTTAGGATCTCAATTCTAGCCCTCTTCACCTGATATCAGACTTCTGACCGGCAGAGCTGTAAGATTATTGACAAGTCTTCTAGCCACCAAGTTTGTAGTGATCATCAATAGTAGCCAGAGAAACGTCATATAAACACTTCACCCAGCCGCACACTCCAGTTCCTGAAGATGCACTGTTGTTAGCGGGTTGCATGAGGATGCTCTTTAACCATGTAAGTTTCCCAAAATGTCTATCCACTTCTGGAGAAGCTTTCTTGGTGTTGGCTAGGTCAGCAAACATGATGGTAAGAGCAGGACGTTTGATTTCCTGCTGGGTAGTCTCTCATTTTCTATCTAAAGAAAAATGGTGGCATTCTGCCTTGACCATGGCATGGTGAAACACGTAAAAATACAAGTAAATAACCACACAGTGAAAGAAAAACCCAAAGGAAAGTAACCATGAAAGACGTGAGTGTCTATTTTAACTGGGAACTCTTGTATATCTTCTTCCAGTCTTCTTCCATCTCCACTAGGCTTAATATTTGTGAATCCCAAAACCTGCTAGGAAAATCCACCCGAATTTTCCAGATACCTTGGGCTCAATTTATCATCTACTTTCCCCTTCATTTAACCTGATTTCTCTTCCTGGCAATGGGTGCAGCACAGAGATAAAACACTTGCTCAGCATTTTTAAGGGCTTTTGTTCAAGGAAGTAGTGAAAATTAAAAAGACTTATGGTATTCACCCATGACGATATCATCCACCAAGTCTCCAGGACTTACAACAGAGAACTGCACAGTACAATAGACTTCATACTCACAAGTCAGCTTCCATCCACAACCACTGTTGGCCTCTTCCTCCATTTAAACAGCTCTTGAATCCATCTTGATTTCCGTTTCTAGTATAGACACCTACTGGGCTTCCATAGCCTCCTACCTAGGTTACTGTAATGTCTTTCTCAGTCTATTTTCTTTAATGTAGATTTGCCTTTTCTTCAAAAACAATGATATCACTTTCAATTGTATATTAAAACTGAGATTTTGGTCATACAATTGTAGTCACAGTTATCTATATAAAGTATAAATCCCCATCATGATGCCCTTGACACATGCTGGCTTCTTCCTTCTGATCTGAACTTTGCCTTCATGATTTGTGAATTTCCTTTCACAAACAGAACTACTCTCTATCATGCTATTGATGTGGTGTGGTCTTGTCATACATGCAATGTGGTGTTTTGTCATATATGTATGGTATGATTATCTCAAGTCCTCTTTGTTAAGTGGCTCCAAGCAAAACTTTCCCTCAAATTATTGGGTTGTATCAAGTAACCAATACTGACCATACCTAACACATGTCTATCAAATGCCTATCATATATTAAAAAGTTCAGGTCATGTTATGTTATGTTTATGAGACTCTGTCCTTATTTAGATAAACAGCAACTGGCCTATCACTTGTCTCCGACAGATAGTCAATATATATCTGCAAATTGAACTGATCATAACAGCTTTTAAGAATATTTTATGATGTCAGTCTACATCTTAATATAGTTTAATAGAAGTCCGTGTGACACAGCATTAACCTGCCAGCAGTCTTAAAACCTTAGCATGCTTAGGAAATGAGAATCCAATCAAAGTAATGGCATAAATCAAGAAAGAGAACAAGGTCGTAGGGAAGAGGGAGAAGCAACTACAGCGAGGACATGTTAGGACAAAGATACTATGGGAAAGGGAGAAAATGGAAGGTACTCAAGGGGAGGGGGAGAACGAGAAGTGGGGGAGGAGGAGGGGGAGGGGGTAGAGATGAGCATCAAAGGAGCGATAAATGGCACTCAAGATGTTTGAAAAACTTACAGAAAATACCCTTTTACTTGTTTCTAAGTTTATTTAAAGTACATACATAATATATGTATATAGTTTATATATGATTTATTTACATATATACATATATGAATGTTAAATGGAGTTCTGTAGTATGTGATGGTAGCATCCACCCCTGCTCCTCATCTTCAGAAACCATAGACTATAAAAAGAAAAACTCCGTGCCAAGCAAGAGACACCACTTTTAGAGTTTGATCAAGAGATCCATCAGATTCCCAAAACGCAATAAGCCACTGGCGTTTCCGTTGGCTGCTTCAGAGAATTCAAAGGTAAGACTCTGCTGCTTAAGAGATCACACACTTGGATCTTAGGACATGGGGGAAATCTAGATGATGATTCCGACTTGGAGGACTCCTCCCTGGGGGGGGGGGGCTGGGAACAAATTCTCAAATCATCAGAAGGTGCTCTACAAGCTGCCAGAGGGGGAAAATATGCTAACAACAGTTCTACTTCACTATAAGGCCTTCAAACCATGAAGATGACTACCCTACAAGATATCTCCAGTGGAGTAATAGCGAGATGTTTATCTTGGAGGGTAGCCAATAGCTGTCTGTTTGGAATTAAGGCCTATCCAATATGGGAAACTCATGCCCGGTATTATAAATGCAGCTAAGAATTGAGGCTGAAGAGGTCATAAGCCCTAGAGGAAAACCTACTACTGACACTTCCCTAAATTATTATGCCCCCCCCAACTGTGTTCTAAATGTTTATCCTAACATTCACACATAAGTACATCTCTCTCACCCCTCCTCAGAGACACTTCTTCTGTTTGTCACAGATGGGGGCTACTGCAGAGATCCAAGGCAAGGAAAAGAGGAGCGATCATGGTAGGATAATCCCTCATCGGGATGCTTTCATACAACCCCTATGTCTAAGGCTAAGGGAACCTCCTGAAAAGAGGAAAGAAAGATTGTAAGAGCCAATGGATCAGAAACGTGCTGCAGGATAGTGTCTTCCAGACAGGCCGGCGATGCTGAACTCATAATAAGATGGTTGCCTGGAAAAGACCACACCAGTGGGCTAGGGCCAAATCAAATATGGGAAGCTTAAGTGGGTCCCACTGATCAATCGCTGCTAAGGGAGGAAGAGTCAACTTTTCTTCAAGGACAAGCCAGCCAGCCCTAGGGAGGTTTCCTAATCTTAAATGCACAGCCCTAAGCAAGTAACCACATGAAAGCAACTCTAAATGGACTCAGTAGGTTCTGTAAAAATAATAGTTATAGAATTGACGGTCAAGAATTTGAGAGGGACTGGGCGAGGTGGTGGCGCACGCCTTTAATCCCAGCAATTGGGTGGCAGAGGCAGGCGAATTTCTGAGTTTGAGACCAGCCTGGTCTACAGGACAGCCAGGACTACACAGAGAAACCATGTCTGGAAAAAACAAAACAAAACAAAACAAAACAAAACAAACAAAAATTTGAGAAGGGTGGGGTAACAGGAGTTGGGGAAGGGGTGGAAATGATGTAAATAAGGTATACTCATGTCTAAAAGCAATGAAAAGTTTAAGAGAAACCCAACATTCTCACAACAAATAGCAGCAGCAGCAACAACTACAACAAAACAGATCAAAAACTTGCCAAGAACCAGGTGGAGTATTCTGTCCAGATTTTCCTTTTAATAGATAGTCCAGTGAAATGTAAATTATCGTCCTTGGTCTCAAGTGCTTTTCAGTGAGTGTTTTGTCTTTAGGTATTATTTGATATTTTTATGAAAATAGTAAAGATATTTATAGAAATTTTAATGCTGGGATGATGGGTGAATTTATACTCCACACTGTTGTCTCTGTACCCCATCATTTCCATTGGTGGATCTGTCTGTGGCTTAGTTCTGAGAGAAATGCTTTTCCCAGGAAACGGAACTTTTAGAGTTTCTATGTCCTTGACTTCTACCCTTAATTTTAAAATAGTAGTACTGAGTTTTCAAAATTTTTATCAATTTCAATATTTCAACAATTTTATGTTGTTGGGTATGGCAGTAAGTACTTGTAATCCTAAATCCCGGTAAACTGAGGCAGGAAGATAGTGAATTGGCACTAGATTGAACTGTGTAGAGAATTTCCATCTCAAACCTACAAGCTGAAGTGTATTTTCCCCAATCAGGGACTTAGATGATCTCACCATGTCCTGATTTTCCATTTTCCTTACTGGCACTGTTGCGTTGTGGCCTTCGTGAGAAGACCTCAAGAGGGGAAAAGTCATACGTAGTCAGGACCTTGGGAGTCACTGTCACAACCACAGAAAGACACAGAGAAATCCACATTTCTGTACCTGAATATGAATGCAATGAAATGACGTTTCCATTTTAACAGCACAGAGCATCCTAGCTATCTTCCACACAAGCTAGCAAAGTCTCACCCGTTGCAAACGTAGATTTGCCATGGATGTTCACAATGAAGGGAAGGCTTATTTCATTACTAGTCAGTCATACCTGGAATCCATGTGAGAACTCGGAAGCCAGAAATAAGAAGTAGGCTGAGCCTCTTCCGTGCCTTACCTCCGGGTCTGATTAGTCACCAACTGTTATCAGTTTCTTAGAACAAGAAGCTATTAACTTCACTCTGAACCTTAAACTTGGTGTAAATGTCTCGTCTTCAAGATAACATCGAAAATCTTAGATACCGCATGGAAAGTCATTCACAATCACCTTTAAATTACCAAAATAAGTTACTTTCATGGAATCACTGCATATTTTGGACTGAAATAAAAACTGTGCTAAAATCATTTTAACTCACTGGGAACAACAATTTCAGATAAGAAAAATAATCAAGGTGTATTTGGAAAGTAACTTTAAAATATAGACTGTTTACCATGTAAGACTACCAGCAAAACAAAGGTATAAGTAAGAGAAAAAAAAAAAAAAAAAAAAAAAAAAAAAAAAAAAAAAAAAAAAAAAAAAAAAAAAAAAAAAAAAAAAAAAAAAAAAAAAAAAAAAAAAAAAACAATGAGCCTGAGCCCTTGAAATTAGCAAAAAATCAACTAATATTGTGAAAATTTGAAGGAGTAAATGTTTATATTTTTATGTTAAGGAACCATAATACTTAACAATTCTGCTTTAAGCTTTTTTTAATTTAGGAAGACATTTAATCCATTGAAGTGATCTAATAATTCTGTAGTATTCTAATTTCTTCAGAGATGTAAATGTTCTTGACAAAGTACATTAAGTAAAATTGGTCCAAAACAAATAACCACATCAGGGTTTGACCTTTGACTTGTTCCATGAAACACACCCAGACAGCTGAAGGAGTTTCCATATTATTATTAATAGCAATCTGTTTTCATATTACGTTTAATCTGTCTTCCTGATTTGTAAGTTTGTTGTGTTAGGTGGATTTATTCATATTCAGTCAGAGGAAAAATATTTTAAACATGACCAATGTTGCAAAAGACAACATAATGTTGTCAACATAATGTTGCCAACAATTAGACTGTCAAGGAGCACCCATAAGAATTCAAATGTTACATCACACTGTTTACATTGTTGTGCAAATCAGGTAAGGAAAGGAAAACATCTTTTATCAGTGAAGATGGGTATAGCTCAAGGGAAACAAGTCACTTCCTAATGTTTGCACAAAAAGATAAGACAGGCATGGAAAATTCTGTGAATAAACTATACTCTCTTAAGAATAGGGTCTTTTAGATCTAAATCTGCTAGAAGATATATCTTGATTCTCAAAAGCATTAAACCCAGTCATGAATTTTAATATTAATATCTATGCTAACATACTTTCAAGACATTAAAAAAATAAAGGGGGATACACTCAGGTCTGGGACACTAGAAAGACTAAAGTAGATTTCTTGGGGATTATTTAGGCAATTCTGTTTCTATTATTCATTAAAAAAAATCTTCTGAGATCTTCTTCGATTTCTTTCTTCAGAGACTTGAAGTTCTTGCCACACAGACTTTCAC
Source organism: Mus minutoides (assembly GCA_902729485.2). Taxonomy (NCBI): domain Eukaryota; kingdom Metazoa; phylum Chordata; class Mammalia; order Rodentia; family Muridae; genus Mus; species Mus minutoides. The sequence continues at coordinate 1,383,553 of LR749665.1, read as the reverse complement.
TTGCTTAGAGTCACACCAAGGTATTTTATATTATTTGTGAGTATAGTGGAGGGTGTTGTTTCCCTAATTTCATTCTCAGCTTGTTTGTCCTTTGTGTAGAGGAAGGACACTGATTTGTTTGAGTTAATTTTATATCCAGCTACTTCACTGAAGCTGTTTATCAGCTTTAGGAGTTCTCTGGTGGAATTTTTAGGGTCACTTATATATACTATCATATCATCTGCAAATAGTGATATTTTGAATTCCTCCTTTCCAATTTGTATCCCTTTGATCTCCTTTGATGTCCAATTACTCTGTCTAGGACTTCAAGTACTATATTGAGTAGGTAGGAAGAGTGGGCTGCCCTGTCTAGTCCCTGGTTTTAATGGGATTGCTTCAAGTTTTTCTCCATTTACTTTGATGTTGGCTACCGGTTTGCTGTAGATTGCTTTTACTACATTTAGGTATGGGCCCTGAATTACTGAACATTCTAAGACTTTTATCATGAATGTGTGTTGGATTTTGTCAAATGCCTTCTCAGCATCTAATGAGATGATCATGTGGTTTTTGTCTTTGAGTTTGTTTATATAGTGGATTATGTTGATGGATTTCCGTATAATGAACCATCCCTGCATCCCTGGGATGAAGCCTTCATGATCATGATAGATGATCATTTTGATGTGTAAGAATTTAATTAAGTATCTTTGCATCAAAATTCATAAGGGAAATTGGTCTGAAGTTCTCTTTCTTTGTTGGGTCTTTGTGTGGTTTAGGTATCAGATTAATTGTGGCTTCATAGAACGAATTGGGTAGAGTACCTTCTGGAAAGATTTCCCATGCTCATGGATTGGCAAGATTAATATAGTAAAAGTGGCCAACTTCCTGAAAGCAATCTACAGTTTCAATGCAATCCCATCAAAATTCCAACTCAATTCTTCACTGAGTTAGAAAGGGCAATTTGCAAATTCATGTGAAATAACAAAAACCCTAGAACAGCAAAAACTATTCACAACAATAAAAGAACTTCTGGTACAATCACCATCCCTGACCTCAAGTTGTACTACAGAGCAATTGTGAAGAAAAAAAACAAAACTGCATGGTACTGCTACAGTGACTGACCGGTAGATCAATGGAGTAAAATTGAAGACCCAGAAGTGAACCCACACACCTATGGTCACTTGATCTTTGACAAAGGAGCTAAAACCACCCAGTGGAAAAAAGGCAGAATTTTCAACAAATGGTGCTGGCTCAACTGGCAGTTAGCATGTAGAATAATTGATCCATTCTTATCTCCTGTACAAAGCTCAAGTCCAAGTGGATCAGAAACCAGAGACACTGAAATTAATAGAAAAGAAAGTGGGGAAGAGCCTTGAGCATATGAGCACAGGGGAAATTTTCCTAAACAGAACACCATTAGCTTATGCTCTAAGATCAAGAATTGACAAATGGGACCTCATAAAATTGCAAAGCTTCTGTAAGGCAAAGGACACTGTCAATAGGACAAAATGGCAACCAACAGATTGGGAAAAGATCTTTACCAATCCTACATCCAATAGATGGTTAATATCCAATATATACAAAGAACTCAAGAACTTAGACTCCAGAGAAACAAATAACCCTATTAAAAATGGGGTACAGAGCTAAACAAAGAATTCACAACTGAGGAATACCAAATGGCTGAGAAGGACCTAATGAAATGTTCAACATCCTTAGTCATCAGGGAAATACAAATCAAAACAACCCTAAGATTCTACTTCACACCAGTCAGAATGGTGTGAGGATCAAAATCTCAAGTGGCAGCAGAGGCTGGTGAGGATGTGGAGAAAGAGGAAGACTCTTCCATTGCTGGTGGGATTACAAGCTGGTACAACAACTCTGGAAATCAGTTTGGTGGTTCCTTAGAAAATTGAACATAGTACTACCTGAGGACCCACTAAAACCACTCCTGGGCATATACCCAGAAGTTGCTCCAACATGTAATAAGGACACATGCTCCACTATGTTCATTGGAGCCTTGTTTATAATAGCCAGGAGCTGGGAAGAACCCAGATGTCCTTCAACAGAGGAATGGATACAGAAAATGTGGTATATTTACACAATGGAGTACTATTCAGCTATTAAAAACAATGGATTTATGAAATTATTAGGCAAATGGATGGAACTAGAAAATATCATCCTGAGTAAGGTAACCCAATTACAAAAGAACACACATGGTATGCACTCACTGATAAGTGGATATTAGCCCAGAAGCTCGGAATACCCAAGATACAATTCACTAACCACATGAAACTCAAGAAGAAGGAAGACCAAAGTGTGGATACTTCGATCCTTCTTAGAAGGGGTGCAAAATACCCATGGGAGGAGTTTTGGAGACAGAGTGTGGAGCAGAGACTGAAGGAAAGGCCATCCAGAGACTTCCCCACCTGGGTATCCATCCCATATACAAACAGCAAACTCATACAATAATGTGAATGCCAACAAGTGCTTGCTAACAGGAGCCTGATATAGCTGTCTCCTGAGAGATTCCACCAGTGCCTGACAAATACAGAGGTGGATGCTCACAGCCATCCATTGGATGGAGCACAGGGTCCCCAATGAAGAAGCTAGAGAAAGGACCCAAGGAGCTGAAGGGGTTTGCAGTCTCATAGGAGGAACCACAATATGAACTAACCAGTACCCCAAGAGCTCCCTGGGACTAAACCACCAACCAAAGAATACACACAGAGGGACTCGTGGCTCTAGCTGCATATGTAGCAGAGGATGGCCTAGTCGGTCATCAATGGGAGGAGAGGCCCTTTGTCCTGTGAAGGCTCTATGCCCCAGTGTAGGGGAATGCCAGGGCCAATAAGCAGGAGTAGGTGGGTTGGTGAGAAGGGGGAGGGGGGAGAGGGAGGGTTTTCAGAGAGGAAACCACGAAAGGGGATAACATTTGAAATGAGAATAAAAAAATCTAATAAAAAACCCCAAACACCTAATCATAGCATATTTTTATTCTATTTTATACCAGGGGACTTACATGGAAAAGGAGAAGGTATGTCTTTAGCCTCTAAGAATTCTCCATTCTAAAAAAGAAATTACTAAATTTGGGGGCTGGGAGATGTCTCAGTGTGTAAAATATCTATCTGTCATCCTCTTGTCAACATGAGGAGCTGATTTTGGATTCCCATCAAGCATGTTAGCAGGAGAGTGGTGGTAGCATTTGTAACTTAGCTTTTGAGGGGTGGAACTGAAGCTTGTTTTGTAAATACCCTAGCCAAATGAGTGAGTTGGATGATCTCCAATTCAGTGAGAGATTATGTCTCAAAATATGAGAAGAGAGGTACAATTAATAGAGACACTCAACACTAACCTCTGACTTAGAGGTTCACATACCCACACTGACAGGAACACACACATAAATAATTGTGTGTGTGTGTGTGTTTGTGTATTATATATTTGTATTTATATTACATATTTTATCTAATTTAGAAAATATTTTATTATATTTATTTTAAAATATATTTTAATATTTAATTTTATTTAATTTATAATATAAAATTTATCACATATAATAATATAATCATTAATTATAATATACAATATAATATATGATGTATGATTTATAATATATAATACATATGATGAAATGTGAAGGAAAATCATGTTGGTAAATGCATCTTGTAATGCTTGTTGGTATGTTAGTATTCAGAACCTTGTTCCTGCTGCTGACGTCTGCAACAATGACCGTTTATGACACTTAAGACCCATCTGTGCTTATATCAGAGCTTCAACATCATGGCAATGTAGCAGGAATGCACTGTGTCCAATCAACTGGAGTTTAACTACTTCTTAGGCATACAAATAATTTTCCTAACCTGAATGTACTCATGCACATTTAGTTCTATAGTTATAAATATAGACTGAGGTTCGGAGATCTGTCAGGTAAATAGCAAATTACAATACAGCAAAGAAAAGACTAAGGGAATTTTGGAGTGTCTACTACATACCTAATTTTGTACGGACAGAATTTTATTTATTCTATTGTAAAATTGATACTTGAGTTTAAACAGCACCTTGCATGCGGTATACCATCAGGAAGTGGAAGAGTTGAACTTTGCCCTGAGGCTATTAGTATCCAAGGCTGCGTTTAGCACCTCTCCTGTAATATGTGCCCAACTTTTAACACCAGGGGTAGGGTGGTAATCTGTGTATAGTAAACTCTAAAAATGTGTTTTGTTTACTGGAAAATTAACAATTTTCATTTAATTAACCTTGTGGCAAATGAAGAAAACTGTCTCCATGAAAAAGATTTTGTGTGACTTAGCTCTCTGTTTCCCTGAACATAATGATCTCCCGTTCCATCCGTGTTATAAATGAACCGATTCAATTACTTATTATGGCTGAAGAACAGAGGACTTTTCATCTTTCTTAAAGAAACATTAAATGTTTGAGAGGACTGATGTATCGATTCTTATTTTAATATTATGCAATATATACATGTATTGAAACTGCATTGGTATACTATAAATATATGTAATTATTTTGATTTTATGTTTCAGTTTTAAAAGAGGCATGCATTTGAAGTAGAGCAAGAAGGGTTACATGGGAGGATTTGGAGAGAGGAAAGGAAAGGGAAATGAGATAATTATACTGTTATCTTAAAGAATCAAAGAAAAAAAAGAAAAAATTCTAAATTTAAAACACTAAAAAGGTTCTAACAGATATTAGCACAGCAAAGTACATTATCATTTTTTAAAGGTTATGGTTCCTTCCTTGTTCCCTCCTTGGCCTGTTACTAATTAAATTCTTGGGAATCCAGTACAATCAAGGCTGCCACCAGAAGCACAGACTTATTCTCTTTGCAGTTATCTGAAGGTGTCGCGTGAAGATGAAGCCTCCTGACTCTGCTTGATCTTCGTCTCCTTTATGGTTTGGTGACATCCAAGTGAGGGTAATGAATCGGTTCCAAAACGTACCTTGAAGAACCTCAGTGCATTGTTAGCTGTGCAGACACTGGTAAGCACATGGGAAGAGATTTGGGGTTGATGTGTAAATATTTTTCCCCTTGAATTTCGATTTCACAATGTAGCAGCTTTGACTCTGGCCACTGAAACAATCAATATTCAGTTCTTGGAAGCGCCTTAGAGAAACAAGGTCAGGTTGACACTGTACCCATCAGCTACAGGTCATAAAACCATGCCTTCTACTTCTGTGAGCTGCGTGCACTTAGATATAAGGGGAACAGCAGTAAGAAACATCTAGCGTCTGATGTGTGTTCATTAAGGACTGGGGGGGGGGGCACTGGAGGGGGCACTAAAGTCAATCAACAGAACCCCAGAATCATGTCATCGAGGCACCAACTAAAGAAATAAAAGCAAATATTTTAGATGACATATTCTTTAGAGGGCTTCTTTCCAATAAGGCTGTGGAGAAGGGGTCCATTTGGTTGTTCTCTAAACCAACAATAAAAACGCAGGGGGAAGAACAGAAAACAAACAATCACTAGAAGAGGAGACAGTAAGAAGAGGATGTTTTGAAGGCCTTTCTGCCCCAGAGACATTCTTCTTGAGTATGAATCCAAACATCAACCAGGGGGGGACACACACTTCTTACAGGACGTCATGTCTGAGCTGGCCTTGGCTTGGAGAGAAGCTGAATGTGGCTATGGTCATTAAGAGAGTGAGTTGAAAACTACGTTGGCAGAATGTTTTCTGTTTCATCTTTTCTCTCCTCTCAATTTCTGAAGGATTGCCTTTTGTTGCTGTGATGAATCACATGACCAAAGGGAATTTAAAGGAAGAAGGAATTTAGTCTGGTTTATGTTCTCAAAGGCTCAGACCCACAATGCCAGGCATTGCATGACAATAGCTGGCAGGATCAGGAGGCTGGTAGATCACATTTTATCTGCACACTGGAAAGACAGGATGAGAACAGGAGGTGCAGTGAGGACATCAACCCTAAAGCTCACCTCCCTCTACTAAGGCTGCACCTCCTAAATGTCACATAACCTCTACAAACACCGCTACCAGCTAGGGATCAAGTGTTCAAACCTTTGGAGGACATTTCTCATTCAAACCACAACAATGGGGCAATTTAATACTAAGAAACCATCTGAGGGGCTGGACTGATGGCTCAGCAGTTAAGAGCACTGGCTATTCTTCCAGAAGACCCTGGTTCAATTCCCAGCATCCACACAACAGCTCAGAACTGTCTGCAACTCCTGTCCCAGGGGATATGACACCTTCACATAGACATGGAAGCAGGCAAAACATACAAAGTAAAAAAAATAAAAACTAAAAAAAAAAAAATAATTTAAAGAGATGAAACCCTGTGAGGAAGTAGAAAAGATCATAATTTAAAATTTTAAAATAGTCCATAAAACACGCTATTTTTATAGTGTTCTATTGTACAGAAGGTTTGATAGCTCCAATTCATTTTTTAAAAACCTGCTTAATTTATCATCAAGAATAGATAAATTTGTGATATATAAAGTTAATGTTTGAAATGGTACAGTGTTATCAAATGTCTATATTTCGTTCAGAAACATTTGATTCTTACCTTTGTAGTTATCACCCCACAGTCAAGCAATTATCCTTTGGTAGCCGGACCCTAGACCACAGGATTCATAGAGAAATTAATTTTTAAAAATGAAGGGTCAGGAGTTAAGCTTCACACACATCCTGGACTAAAGTGCAAAAGTGGATGGACCTTGGGGGCCATCCAGTCTCCATCCCATCTCCCTGGCTTGAGTATTTCTCAGTGGCACTGAGGCTCACAGTAAGCTCTTTGATGTTACTGGCTTGCAAGCTGCTTAACACCAGTGTTCCCAGCTCAGATAGTGTGATTAGCCTCTGCCCTTGGCATATTGCACCCTGATTGGAAACCTTCTGGCATCTTATTTCCTTTCATTGCTCTTACTGTTACTCCAAGAACTGCTGTAGACAGGGATGGGGGGTATTTCTTTTTCAAGCTATGACTGTTTCTCTTTACTTTTTTTCTCCTCTATTATTGACAGATGCCACATCCATACAGAAATGAGATTTTTTTTTTTGGTTTTTCAAGACAGGGTTTCTCTGTGTAGCCCTGGCTGTCCTGGAACTCACTCTGTAGACCAGGCTGGCCTCGAACTCAGAAATCCGTCTGCCTCTGCCTCCCAAGTGCTGGGACTAAAGGCGTACGCCACCACGCCCGGCTGAGATATTTTCTGTATGGATATCCAAGTGCTTTCTATAGAAAGAAAACTTTTATTCTGTAAACTAAGGATCATATTGTACTTTTAAATTATATCTGTATGTGGGGGTCTGGAGATATGGTTCCACAGTTAGCAGTGAGTCCTGCTCTTCCAGAAGAAACTGGTTCAGCTCCCAGTGTCCATGTCAGGTGGCTTACAACTCCTTGAAATGCCAGTGCCAGGGGACTCTGCCTCTTCTGGAGCCTGTAGCCAGTCACGTGCATGTGATACAAGTGCACACACACACACACACACACACACACACACACACACCCCACTCTTCCTAAGAACCATGTGCTAGGCATGGGAAACTGCTCTTGGAGTTATTGGTCAGGGGACTCCAAAGGACTCCAAAACCAACAAAGGTTATTGCTGTTCTCCTTGGTTGTTTACTAAAGATATTGCCCATTTTGGACACAGGACTTGGGGTGATGGAGCTGAAACTGACCCGAAACCTCCTCTCCTAGGATTAACTCTTAGAGTATATGAAGGGACCATGAAGATGCTAATGGAGAAAATCAGACAGTGGTCCCACCTAGCTGTGGGGTCTGCAGAACACAACAATGACCAGCAGCAAGATATTTGAGATGGTGCAATAATATCACTTATATCTCAGGGTAACCCAGTGCTGTCTAATTGGCCTTAATGCCCTATTAATAGGAGGAAATTCATGCCAACCACTCTGATTGGTGAGGTCATGGACCCTAGAAGAAAACCTATTGTTGACAATTTCCTAAACCAGTATCATTTCTTACTTCATTCTAAATATTTACCCTATATTCGTTGATAAGAATAGCTTTCATTCATCACCAAAGACATTTACCTTTGTAGCAAAGAAAGATGACAGAAAGCTCTAACTGGTCAGAATTCAGAGAACCCAACATGGAATGCTCAACCTCGGTGCTTATTTCTAAAGCAGCACACATACCTAAGTCTCAGAGTCCGTCACAGAAGAGGATATGGGAAGAGTGTAAGATACAGGTGACTATGATGTAAGCTGTGAGATACTGTCTTCCATATATGACAGAGAAGCTATACCCATGAAATCTCAACAATATGGCCTAAACAAGGCCTAAAATATGACAACACTAGGTGACATGCCAACATACATGGGGGTAAATACACGAGGACCCACCCCTAATGGGATCAATGGGAAATCAATCAATGGAGAGAAGGAGAGAGAGAGAGAGGAAGAGAGAAGAAGAGAGAAGAGAGGAGAAGAGAGAAGAAAGAAGAGAGAAGAGAGAAAGCCAGTGTCCTCCAGGGATAAGCCTACAGGTAGGTCTAATGCCACAAAGTCAGCCATACACACAAATGAGCCCAGTGTGTGTCATGGGTTTGGAGAGGAAGCTGGAGGAGACACAGATTAGGTTAGAGGGCCACAGAGGGAGGCATGTGGGTGATGTCAATCCTCTTGTGTATGAAATTCTCCAAAGAAGTTCAAAAGGAAGAAACAGTATGAATCCCAAATTTTAAAAAATCTAGATAAATCTATAAAATCCTCCAGAAGAAAATGCAAGACAAAGTTTTGGGTACTTCACTTTGGGCGGAGACTTCTTAGTCTCTTAGTCAGACACAGAAAGACTTCACCAAAATTAAATACTTCCTCAGTGTCAGACATTGTGAAGCCAATGAAAACCCAAAGGAACAGGCTTGGAGAAAAAAACAAATAAATTGTACAATAAACAGCTGATAAAGGTGCTGTCACTAGAATGCACGGAGAGAATTCAAACCCAACAATAAGAAAGCTAATGCCCAATTATAAAGAGGTTGTAATTTATGAACAGGCATTTTGCTAAAGCTACACAGATGGTAAATTAGCCCACAAATAAAAATGTGAGATCATTAGTCATCAGAGAAATGAGGATTAAAATCATAATGTGATGCCAGGAGAATATTTAAGATTTAAAACAATGAAGACTCTGAATATATGAATGCTGGATGCTGAGGAGGGTATGGAGGAGCTGGAAATACCACACATGGTTGGCAAAGCGTTTCAGTCTTTGTAAAGAATGGAGCTTTTCTTTTATTTTTGCTCAAAAAAAAATGTTTTTACCAGAACAGACTTCTTCCTGTGTATTAATCTAATGAAATGAATACCTATGTTCACCTAACATATTTGTGAATGTTTATCACCACTATATTCCAAGTGGTCAAAAACTTTAAATGACTCTGACTCTAGTCAGGTGAAAGAATAACCAGTTGGTGGTACACGTATGCAGTGGAATGTTACTGATAGTGAAATGATGCTAATGGCATGTGAGGAACAGGCAAGCCCTAAATGTCTTCCACCTACTGAATGGCGTTGATTTAAAAACCCTTCCCAACTTTTTTTTTATTCCTATGGTGAACCTACAAGTCCCACATTTGTACTACCTCAGCACGTAGAGGACTGAAGCTAGAGGATTATGAGTTTGGGACCAGCCTGGGCTACGAGAAAAATCTGAATTTAACCTGAGCTTCAACTGACACCCTGTCTCAAAAAACAAATCAAACAAACAGAACAAAATCAAGCAAGCATGAAAATAGACAGAGAAGCGCCTTAGAATGGCCCCATTAGATGCGGTCAGGAAAGCTGAAACACTTAGCTCGAGGAGTCCACACAGGAAGGCACCATGCACAGTGGAATAAAATCTTGTTTATTCTTAAATACTTGCTGTTTACGCTTTTCACCTCTCATCATGTTCACTTTATTATTTTTTTCACTAAATATTTTACACCGGGAAAATGTCACGCTTGCACGCAATGTACCGTGACTCTGCCCTCCTATGCCTCCCTTTCTCCATTTACCTCCACCCCCTTTTCCTGTGCAGACATTTACAGAGTCTTTACTTCAGTGTTTACAATGACATATGCAGAAGATAGTGCCCCATTAAGCTCCTCTCATCCGTAGAGCCCCTTCCAACTCCTCGTATCTAATGCTCCTGGGCCTCCAAATGGTTGTTGGCATGGATATCCCGTTTAGTATTGGACACTCAGCATTTACTGTTTCTCATCTCTTTGGCTGGTTGTAAGTCTCCATTTTGACTGTTAGAATCATATTAATTTGTACAGTTTTATGCCAGGAGTGATGATTACCATAATATGTTAACCACTGAGGAAGACAATTGGAAAAATCAATAGTGACATACCAACGGGTTCTCCCACTTCCTGCTATTTGTAACCGGATTGAATAAAGCCAAGTGAATTAAATCTGGAATTCGCAGTGGCCACGGATATACCATTAGAGGACCAAATAACCACCCATAGAACTCCTAGCATGTTTGAGCAATGAGATATAACAAGATAGCTCCACATTGGAGAATTATGTCTCTACAGGTAAGGCTCATCCTATCCATTGGAAGCCTGACAAGGAAGTCCTCTAGTATATATGTGCAGCTGAGAGTGGGTAAGGATTCAGACCAGCCTGTGTATGCTCTTTGATTGGTAGCTCAGTCTCTGGGAGCTCCCAGGTTAGTTGATACCCTTCTTCTTCCTGTGGGGTTGCCAGCTCCTTCATCTGCTTCAATCCTTTGCCTGACTCTTCCATGGGGGTCCTGTATCTCAGCCCAATGGTTGGGTATCTGCCTCTGTCTCAGTCAGTTGCTGGTAGAGTCTCTTAGAGGACAGCCATGCTAGGCTCCTGTTCTGCAAGCACAACATAGCATCAGTAACAGTGTCAGGGTTTGATGCCTGCTCATGGGATGGATCCCAGGTTGGACAGGGCACTGGATGGCCTTTCCTTCAGTCTCTGCTCAATATTCGTCCACACATTTCTTTTAGAGAGAAGCAATTTTGGGTCATAAATTTTGTAGATGTGTTGATGTCCCCATCACTCCCTTGGAGGTGGCTTTTTCAGGTTCCATATCCCCACCGAGGGCATTTGGACATCCTCAGTCATCAGGGAAATGCAAATCAAAATGACCCTGAGATTCCACCAATCAGAATGTCTAAGATCAAAAACTCAATCGACAGCAGATGCTAGCAAAGATGTGGAGAAAGGAGAACACTCCTCCATAGCTGATGGGACTGTAAACTTGTACAGCCAATCTGGAAATCAATCTGGATGTTTCTTAGAAAATTGGTCCTAGTTCTACATGAAGACCCAGCTATACTACTCCTGGGCATATATACCAAAAGATGCTACACCATCCCACAAGAGCACATGCTATACTATATTCATAGCAGCCTATTCATACAGCCAGAAACTGGAAGCAACCCAGATGTCCCTCAACCAAAGAATGGATGCAGGAAATGTGGTTTGTTTATACAATGGAATACTACTCAGCTATTAAAAACAAGGACATAATGAAATTTTTAGACAAACAGATGGAACTAGAAAATATCATCCTGCATGTGGTAACCCAGACCCAGAAGACATGCATGATATGAACTTACTGATAAGTTGATATTAGCCAAAAAGCACAGGATACAACCAGGATACAACCCATAAACTCAAAGAAGTTAAACAAGAAGAAAGGCCTAAGCTGGGATGCTTGAATCTGACTTAGAAGAAGGAATAAAATAGTCATGGGAGGCAGAGAGATGAAGGGAAGTAAGTGGAAGAAAAGATGGGTAGGGTAGTAGGTAGGTAAGATCAGGTACAGGCAGAGACAGCAGAGAGGGCCAGGGGGCCAGGAGAATGAATGGAAATCTGCAGCTACACGGGACAGGAGCTTCTCTAGGAAGTCCTAGAGACCTGGAATGGGGTAGTCTCCCAGGAGTCAATTCAGGCGGCCTTAAGTTAGATCTTTTTACATATAAATGTGTCATATCAATAGTGAGATTTCTTGTTTTTCTTTTTCTGTTTGATCTGGATTTGGGCTCTGTACTTTTGTGAGTCTTCAAGCAATATTGCTTTTGCCTTGGGATATTGGTCATGAATCAAACCCTACAAACTGCATTCAGGATTTCCAGTGGGTAAACTTTCTGGAAAAAATGACCCCCTCGAGCCAGATGTCCCATGATCCACGTAGTGTTACTCAAATCAGCTTGTCAGAAGGGACTTTACCTAAAATAAAGGCATTTTCTTTGAGCTTGAATTTCCATTGCTTTGTCCAGTATCTAGATAGCTAACATGTAATGAAGACTGTCTTTCAAGTGATATCCTGACGAACTCCTCCTTCTCCTCTTCCTCCTCCTCTTCCTCTTCTTCCTCCTCTTCCTTCTCCTCCTCCTCCTCCTCATTCTTTTATTAGGTAAAAGCCTGGGATCAACAACAGTGTGCTTTTCCGGGGTCCAGAGGATATAGAACAGAGGTGGCATAGATTTCACCAGATAGTAGGATCACATTTTACATTTATTTTGATGTTTGAGAAGGGATGAGTGATTGGCATATTAACTGTGTATAGGTGTTTATTACAATACCTAGGTGTAAGGACATGGCTCTAAGGTTCTGAATTCAGGACAAGGTTACTGTGTTTGTTGTTCTATGACAGGTGCAAAAGCAGACATCTGCTCAGCAGGAGAAAACGGATCTCTGTAGATCATGCTCTATCTCCATAGCTGTTAGACATCCAGAAGCCAAAACCAGGGAGCATCTGGATATCCAGGTTGACATCTCATACTACCCTACCTTGAGTAAAATAGGCTCTGCTCCTAGAACTGTCAGATGCTAAACCCATAAAGTAGTACCAACATGACTGCCTAAGTGTTGGGCCCCATTTTGGCCCTGGTTTAGGCCTTGAGGACAAATCCCAGCCTGGCTCGAGTTTTGAGACCTTGCTGAGTCACTTCCATATCAGGGTGACTCAACAAGACCTGTTGGGCCTCTGCCTCTGCCCCGCGGTTGCTGATGTAGAGCTTTGCCATTGACCCTATCTGTCACTCCATACCCTCTGTCACCCTTCCCTGCCTCCTCCATCATCTTACCCCACCAAAAATCCCCCTCCCTATGTTCTGAACTTATATAAGTGAAGGGCTGATGCCATAAAGTTGAGTTCCTGCTTTAACAGCCTCCTGACCCTGAGAGTGTTTCTTCTGGGCTGTCAACACTCGCCATCCCGCTCAGCCCCAGAGAGACCCTGGCAGGACAGGGACCTCTCTCCTCTTGCCTGGACCTGCTGGCAAGGAGCAATAGACATGAGAGCTGGCCAAAAGCTCAACCATACACAAAACAACCAAGGAGTGCTTAGAGTGGGAGAAATAGTCAGCACACCATTGCTTATCCGACTCTAAATTGTCAGCCCTGAAAGCACATGCAAGGAACGTTATACAGGTCAAGGTTATGTTTAGGAAAATATGCATATATCCAGGAACAAATATACAATGACCATTAATGAAAAACAGGGCTGTGTATTTTCAAGACAACAAAGGGAAATAGATAGGAGGGCTTGGAGCAAGGCGAGGAAAGGGAAAGCCATATTACAATCTCGACGTTAAAAATAAAAGAAAGGAATGGAGAAATTCTAACATCACCACGAGTAGTCCCTTGAAAGATGTTGGGTAAATGTCTTTATTATTTGTTACGCCTTCACATGGTATAGTCTCTATTAGTCTGTCCCTTTCAAATTCTTTGATTTTTTTCCTGAGAGTTTTAGGCCAATTTGGTCTCTACATGTAATCAGCCCTCAGTATGCATGCAGACAGACACATCAGAGAACCTAATAAGCCGTTTTGTTTTGTTTTTTTTTTAAATCAAGCTTTCTTCCATAGTCTATGAACTGCCTCTGAGAGTAAAAACACAAGATAATAGAGCTATATCTGGCATATGACTGGTACTCATTTGATATGGTTATAGAGGTTGATTATGCCAAAATTATATTTCCTTAAAATTAACATTTCAAGAGTACCTATGCATAGGGTCCATAGTAGAACAAGTATTAAATTTTGATTACTCAACATAAGACTAAGGTGAAGCTAACGGAGTGATTGTGTGCTGTCTCTCCCTCCTCAGGAGAGCTTTCGCTGTTATGAGCAGAAGTGATACAGGCTTAGGAGCAACATTTGTTGCCACTAGATATTCTGTATATTTATTTCACAAATCACCATTTTCCCCAAATCCTAAGTTCATTAATTTGAATACAGTATTTTCTATGCTCCAGCAAATCCCGGGTCACACAGTGCCTACTTTGGAGAATTCATCTAAATGTATTTGTGGATAGTCAAATCGTGAGGATGAACACACAGAATTGGTGGTGCTATTCACGTAAAACCTGTTTTCCATACCTGGTGTGTGACATATCTTGCATTCAAATGATTTTATTAGTTGCTTTGTATTTCATAAAGGTGTCTTTGTTAATTTAAAACAACAGGCAGTTGTAATTTGTACACCTGTTATCTCTAAACAGTTTAACATTCCCCAACAGAGCAAGTCACTTGAAACAAACGAGAAATAAGAAATACAAACAAGATCTTCTACTCCACACAGCTTGCCTTTTTTCTCCCTTAATTTGCATGTGTCTTTGATTAGACTCTCTCTCAGACATGATTAGCCTGAGGTCCTCCTGACCGAACTTGACCCTCCTCTAACAGGCTAACTTTGACATTATTAGTTGATTCTGAGCATTTAACTCAATGCTCTTTTGGCTGCCTAAAGAAGTTGACCTTCACTTTCTCTTAGTCTGGGTTATTACCTGGACTGCAAAGATACATTCGCTCACCCTTTCTTCTTGCCTCTATCCTGAGATGTCTCCTCTTTCACACAGGGAGATTCTGTGTCTTCTCCGTGATTTCCACTACTTTAGATTTCTTCATATTTCAGGATCTCACTATGTATCTGCATCTGACCATAGATATTCCCTTCTGCTGAAAGATTAAATAGCATTTTTTTTCTTTTGAGACACAGTAGCTCAGAATATAAAACACAATGGAAATTTTTTATTGTTAAATTGAAATAACAGAAAACAGCACCACTAACACCAAGTTAATATTTGATAAATGCATCCTACCCTAGTTACTGTTTTATTGCTGTGAAGACACACAATGACCAAGACAACTTATAATACAATTAATTGGGGGCTTCCTGATAGTTTCAGAGTCAGTCCATAAACACCACAACATGAAGCATGGGGCTAGGGAGGCAGGCATGGCACTGGAACAGTAGTTGAGAGTTTACTTCTTATTTTCTAGATGGGGATGGAGAGAATGGGGGGACGAACTGGGTATAGCATGGGCATTTGAAAACTCGAAGCCCACTCCTAGTGAGCCATCTCCTCTAACAAAGCTATACCGCCTAATCATTCCCTCAAACAATTTCATAAACTGGGCGCCAAGCATTCAAATAAGATGGGGCTATGAGGCCCATTCTCATTCGAACCACCACACATCTGATAATAAGCTTCATTATTTGATATCAAATCAATACCACAATAAAGTGAGTCACACACCCTTTCTAGATCCCAGGTTTATAGGTAAAGGATACACTTATTTATAGAGTGAGTGTACTGGCCAGGCTTTCTGTCAAGTTGACATCAAGTAGGGTCTTCTGAGAAGAGGAGGCATCAACTTAGAGAATGCCTCATATAAGACCAGATGATAGGCATGCCTGTAAACATTTTTTCTTGATTAATGATTGAGATGGGAGGGAGCATCCCATTGTACATTGTGACACACCTGTGCAGCTGGTCTTGGGGTCTATAAGAAAGCAAGCTGTGTAAGCCATAGAGACTAAGTTTGTAAGAGACAGGGAAAAAGCATTCCACCATGCACCACCCTTCCTTTTCTACCTCTACGTTCCTGTCTTGACTTCTCTTCTTGATGGACTACAGCTGTAAGCTAAAATAAACAATTTTTTCCCTCAAGTTGATTTTGACCACAGTGTTTTATCACAGCAGTAGAAACCCTAAGACAAAACCCATTACCAGATTGGGGGGGGTATTGCTGTATCAGACCCGACCATATGTTTTGGAGAAGGGTTGTGGAAGGACTTTGGGAATGTGGGCTAGAAAAGCCATTGAATGTTCGAATTTTGCGGGGGGGGGGGGGGGGGGAGGATGTCACTGGAGATGTAGATGTGGTGAGGCTGGCTTGTCAAGTGTCAGAGGAAAGCATAGCTTCTTTCAAGGTCAGTTATGTGATATTTTGAATGAAAATCAGCTGGAGTGAAACCATCGCTTCGCTGTGACAATCGATGGGACTTAGCCGGAGCTGAGAAATTAGTAGAAAGAAGATGCCAGCATCATTAAAGTGTGGTTCAGAGGGGGCCAAGACAGCAGAACTTGGTAACTTCAGTGCTTCCCAGGTGGGACTGGCTTTGAAGGCATGGAGGGCTTCTGAAGGGGTCAACTGAGGTTTGGCACCCTGTAGTAGGGCTGGAGTCCCCTGAAGAGAAACTGGGGAAGACCACTGGTGGGTGGAGTGCAGCCTGTGCAGGCGAAGGCTCAGAAGGCTTAGGGTCAAGGAGTTGTGGAAAGAAATGGCACCATGTAGCAGAGTCAGAGTCCCCGAAGATACAGTTAGTGAAACTGAAGCTATGTTGATCTCCTCCATATAAATGAGAGATGTTCTCAAGGGCACCTAGGGCGGCCAAATTCTTTTCTAATAAGTTCTTCCTTTACTTTTTCCTCTGTCCATGAGAGCAACCATGATAGCAGTTCTTCTTTCATAATGAGACTTGACATAGGAAATCATTCCTACATCCACAGGCTGCAGAATGACTGTGGTGTGAACAGTCCTGTTAACAGCATTAATCTTGTTGTACATCTCTCCACCAGAACTCCTGGGTAACCAGGTGTCTTGTCAATGACAGTGATATTTTGAAAAGAAGTCCTTCTTTTTTTTTTTTCTTTCTTTCTTTCTTTCTGAGTACTAAGTCTCAACAGGGGGCTTAAAATATTCAGCAAAGCCATGTTGTAAACAGATGTGCTGTCTCTGGGCTTTGTTGCTCCATTTATAGAGCACCAGGAGAGGAGATTAGGCTAATTCTTAGGGGCCCTAGATTTTGGAAAGGGAAATGAGCATAGGCTTCAATTTAAAGTCACCAGGTTCATTAGCCTCAAACAAGTCAGCCTGTACTCAAGAGCTTTGAAGCCAAGCATTGACTCTCCCTAAGTTATGAATATTTGATACTGTATCATCTGAGGATGCTGGTAAGGCTTCCCCTGCCCCCACAAAGCAGTCTTTGTTGCTACTTTTTATTGAGGTATGGTCTGTTGCTATGCTAATGCTAAATACTGGCCCTTAAGATCCTCGGGGATGAGGAAAACCTCATGTACACCAAGTGATGCTGTGTAATCTTGCATCCTATAGCTGGGAAGAAGAGAGATGGGAGGGGTTTCAGTTGCCAGGCTTGGGATCTGAGACAGACAATAAGGAAGTGAGAGAGAGAAGAGAGAAGACATCATGAGATAGGTAGATTGTGATAACATAGCCATGAGGGGCAGCCAGTTGGTGTAGGAGAGGCCCATGAGGAAGGTGGCAAGTTATATCTCAGGGTAATGGACAGGAAGTAGACAACATAGCATAGAGGGTTGATATCTGCCTGCCCTGCTCTGGTGCTTATTATAAATATAAAGGTTGTACTTTTTATTTGGTAACTAAATGATATAAGGTGGGGTAAATACCCCCAATTAATTTTAATCACCCTGCTAGTGCTGGTGGTGAGTTAGGAATCTATACCTTTAATCCAGATCTTTTGAGCTGTGAAAAGACACCCCTTTAATCTGGATCTCTTAAGGTGGGAAAACACAACCTTAGTCTGGGCCCCACTGTCAACGGAAAGTCTATATAAGGACACGGTAGAAGTAAGCTTTTGTTCTGCCTCTTTGTCCTCATCCTCACCTATTTGTTCATTCCTCCATTGGCATTTGGGCCTATTTTATGCAATTCCAGCCTATACTAAAGACATCTAGCCTCATGGACCAAGCAACCACTGGATTGTTAGATTTGCATCCACAGCCAATCACTGTTGATTTAGCCAGGCTGCAGCCTCTGAGTCATTCTAATAAGCTGAGTCAGCTGAATGGCTTGGTCACACAACAACAGGTACACGTCACTTTTATATTATCCAGAAATATCCAAGATCTATTCATCTGTGTAGATGGTGCATTGGCAAGAACATCCTAGACATGCGCATCTGGGAACAGGGAAGGTTTGGCTTTGATCTTTATTTCTGTGGTCTCAGAATTCTACTCCCTCTCTGACTTTCTGTATCACCTCTGCATATCGCCTCTGGATATCACACAGGTCATTTTGAAGATGGAATTTACTGGACAATGGTTTCCTTCATTAGGTAAATTTTATTTTGTTCAGTCAGAGGTGTGTGTCTTGTTATTCAGGAAACATTATCTTTGCTGTGTTAATGTGTCATGAACTTATCTAAGATTACCAAAACCATGATAAACAGACAAGACAGTTTCAATTATGTAATGTAGCACATAATTCTTAAGCTACCATTTCAGAGATTTTCATGTATTGAAGAATTGTTTTCCTTTGTCTTGCTTAAAATGCTACCAACACTTCATATTGTAGTCAAAATATAGTGTCTTTTTCAAGAAACAATGTAGTAAAGTAAATCGGTTCAGAAAGATCATCAAAGCATTCTTCAGGAAAGGTTAGAGGCATTTCACAGTCTGAAGATATAAAGAAGGGATGTCTATTGGATAAGAATAAAGTAGAAAGTACTTAGTAACTATAACTTGTCATTTAGTAACAAATCAATACCTGTTTTTTCAAAGCTATGGGATAGGCAAAAAAAAAAAAAAAAAAAAAAAAAAGCCTGAGGACTACTTATTCTGCTACATAGAATAAATTACCATTTAAAATTTGTTTCAGAGTCAGGAGGTATGCTAGGTGATATTGAGTTAAAATTTTAACATGCACATGCACTACATATGTATAATTAAGTTTCACTGAAAGTTGTCAAGTAATCTATTACTTTTACAAAACGTTTATTTGCTGTTGATCTTGTATTGACAATATTGGGTAAAACATTTCATGCTGTATGATAGTTACAAAAATCAATTGTACAAGATATTCTTTCTTTAAAAAAAAATCAAGCTATTTACACAATGCCATACAGGTACTTTAAATTCTGTGTAATTATATATTTAAATGTCTCTAATTTTACTATTTTACATAATTACATTCCTTTCAATGGAAATTATCTTGTACTGAGATAGACCCAGATTCTAATGCTGATAACAGAATCTTCTTATGGACCAGTGTTGGAAAAATCTTCATTTCAAAGTGGTGAGATTTCCTTCCACTATCTCCAACTGTTGGATAGATAATGTTAGTGATGTACATCAAAATGTAGTGGAAAAAAATAACAAGAAAGGTGAAGAAAGTGCACTGTTGATTCTTTTAGCTCCTTATAATAAAATTAGAAAGCAGTAAATTGAGGAAAGAATTAAGTGAAAAATAAACAAAACCCCATGATTTGGAAATCCTGCCTGTTTATCTAGATTTCTCTGGTAATGTGGTCAAAGGATACCTGAGCAATGCTTTTCATAAAGTCAGCCATGTGATATTTGAGTCAACCAGCCTTTCATTAAAAGCACTGCCATGTGGTATATAAACCAAACAGTCATTTCATTAGAAGCAATGCTGCCTTGGATCAGAGAAGTGACAGAGAATACACTAATTGATTATAGCAACTCTACTTATCCAGTCAAAAACATGGTGGCACCAAGAATTGGAGATTACCATTGAAAGAGAGCTTGGGACTTCCAGGATCTCATCAGAAGCACCATGGGCTAGGGTTATAAGAGAATATATTTCAGAGAGGAGATGACCATGTGAAGAGTCCAAGGACAGACATTTGTATAATAACAAAGAGTAAAGTGATGGCTATGAAATTCCTAAGAAACTAATGTGGAAAGTCTAGTGAAAGTAAAGAGGGCTAACTTCTTTAGAGAAATAGAATTGTTTATCTGCCAGCTACCAAACTACTTTTCCCTAGGATAACATTAGAGACCGGGATCTAAAGATCATTTGAAATTATTTCATTTCCATTGTGTGTGATGATGACAGCTGTAAGAAACATACTTTAAACTTTGCTTTTCTTAAAATAACTCTTATCACTTATGTGTCTCCTCTCCTTTATTCTGTTCTGTCATAATAAAGCTGACCAGAAATGTGCAAGTCAATTTTGAGACTCAATCACAGAAATTGTTGTGTGTAGAAAGCCTGGCTTTATAATGCCTTCTTTCATAGCACTACCAGCATCCTACATAGCATTTTATCTATTTATGCTTATTTCACATTCTTACTTTACTATTTTAGGCTTTCTTTGAAAAATTAAGACTATTGATCAAAATAGCATAAAATGCTTGTTGCCTTCCATGAATATGACATATGTCAATGTATTTTCTTGTTATAAGAAGAGAACATAAGATTTGTTCATCTGTCTAATTATTTGTGGATAAATATTTACCATTTCATTATGATAGGGTAGATAAAACAACAGATAGCCAACTGTATTGATGAACATCAGTGGAGAAGATTTAGGTCTTGCTCATCAGAGCAGGGGGATGATCCACTAAAGTCTGGAAGGTCATGCCCTGGCTTGTAGATAGCAGTGATCCGTGGTGGCAGGACACCGGTAGTGATCTACTCATTAAGTCTGGATATTACCATGGATAAAAGTACAGTACAGCAAATCATAATTAGGAAAAAAAGAGAACGATGCAAACCAGGAACAGTTTCTTTGCACAAAGGATGTGTTTTAGACCTCCACCCTCTTGGAATTTTCTTACTGGGCTTTTTCGTTGTTTTAGACAAAGGAACCCAGTTGGAGTGAAATGAAGCTCAAAGGTCTTCATAGCAGAAGCAGAAAGGAAAGATGCTGATGTGAATTTCACTAATAGAGATTTCTGCTTTGTTACTGCTTTTGATCACTTTGTGATCCCATTTAGAACTACCAAGAACAGTTGAGAGATACATGGCTGTCATACAGATTAAGCAACATTACATCCTCTTGGGACTCTAAGTAACACGTGCTGTGGTGGGCATACAAAAGCCATAACCCTGATCGTGAATAAATTATTTCAAATGGTTATATGCACCTACTTTCAGATTTTCTCCCCATTTAGGCATCCATATGCTTACTTATCTCAAAGTTCAATTATAATTTGAAGTCATAAGGAGATTAGGATACAAATGCAAATGTTTGTATGGTACAATTATTATATATTTTCTGTCATAGTTGGAGACACCTATAGGGAGACTTTCACATAATTCTTTTCACCAATTATGTATGCATCATGAGAGAAAATGTTCATCGTGCCCTGTAAAAGAGAAGTTAAAAACACCAGTAAACAGACTATGTTATCACACAAGGTTGTATCAGAAAAGAATCAAGTATTAAGGTGGGAGTGTGTGTGTGTGTATGTGTGTATGTGTATGTGTGTGTGTGTGTATGTGTGTGTATGTGTGTATGTGTGTATGTGTGTGTGTGTGTGTATGTGTGTGTGTATGTGTGTGTTCCTGTGCGTGTGTTTGCCTGTGCTTGTGTGTGTGTGTGCCTCTGTGTGTGTGTGTGTGTGTGTGTGTGTGTGTGTGTGTGTGTGTTATACTCTTACTGGCTTACCTGACTCGGGAGGAAATGAAGTCATTTCTAAAGTACTTCTGTTTCATTTATCATCAGATCTTGAAATGTATTAGGACAGGAAGGTAGAAAAGAAGCCAACTATAACATTAATCAGATAAAAGACTTCATAGAATCTATTAGCATAAGCCAGAAACTCCCCAGGATAGAATAGAAGAAAAAGAAAATTTCCCCATGAGTCTGTGCCCGCCTGCCTTGGGCCTTGATCATGAAGGTATCCTGTTGAAATCACTGGCCTGGCAGGGCATCTAAACTCTTGCCTGCAGAGGCTAGGAGTAAGAAGAGCCAGAGAGAGGTCCAAGGGCAGCTAAAGCAACTCGAGAGCTAGCTGCTTCTTCACACCTGGAACGGGCATTATCAGACAAGCAACAAGTTTAAAGCACACACATTGGTGCTTACCTTTGTTGTTGTTGTTGTTGTTGTTGTTGTTGTTTTGTCTTTCTACCATGAGAAGATTCATTTAATAACAACAAATTTCTGAAAGATAAACACAAGCAGTTTTAGATTCCAATTTGAGGTTGGAGGATGACGATTCACTTTGCTAGGACCTCTGAACAACACAATCTGCCCAAACCACCCACACAACACAGCTGATGAATGCCTTCTCCCTGGGAGCAGAGCATTGGACAGGAAAGGCATGTGACGGCAGTAAATCCTATCCAGATCATACCTAAACTACAAAGCATACAAGCACCTCACATATGGCCACCCTTGGGCCTCAGCTGCCTTTTCTAAACATACTTAAATTGTCTTTGTCATCTTGAGATCTGGTATCCACTTCTGTAATCTTAGCACTCTCAGGGATCACGAGTTTGGATAGTCTTGGTTTACGTGGTGCTATCTTAGCTTTAAAGATCTTCTTGTTTGTATTTTTAAACAATTTTTAAAAATAAATAAATATTTGAAATTTATTTATTTATTTATTTTTTGTCCCCTCCAAAAGCCCGCTCCCCTTTTACCCTCCCCCTTATGCCTGCTCACCAACCCATCCATTCCCTCTTCCTGGCCCTGGCATTCCCTTATACTGAGGCATATCACCTTCACAGGACCAAGGGGCTCTCCTCCCATTGATGTCCTACTAGGCCATTCTGTGCTATATATGCAGCTAGAGACATGAGTCCCGCCATGTGTACTCTTTGGTTGGTGGTTTAGTCCCTGGAAGCCCTAGGGGTACTGGCTAGTTCATATTGTGGTTCCTCCTATGGGGCTACAAACCCCTTCAACTCCTTGGGTCCTTTCTCTAGCTCCTTCACTGGGGACCCTGTGCTCAGTCCAATGGATGATTGTGAGCATCCACCTCTGTATTTGTCAGGCACTGGCAGAGGCCCTCAGGAGACAGCTATATCATTCTCCTGTCAGCATGCTCTTGTTGGCAACTGCCATAGTGTCTGGGTTTGATCGTTGTTTGGGGGATGGATCCCCAAGTGGGGCAGTTGCTGGATGGTCATTCCCTCAGTCTCTGCTCTGAACTTTGTCACTGTAACTTCTTCCATGGGCATTTTTCCCCTTCTAAGAAGGATTCTGAGCTTCTAAACAATTTTTAACAACAACAAAAAAAGAACAGCTGGGGAAATCACCATCCCTGAACTCAAGCTTTACTACAGAGCATTAGTGAAAAAAAAAAAAAAACCTGGATGGTATTGGTACAGAGACAGAAATGTTGATCCATGGAATAGAATTAAAGACTCAGAAATAAAACCACACACTTATGGTCACTTAATCTTTGACAAAGACACCAATGAAGGAGCTAGAGAAAGTACCCAAGGAGTCGAAGGGCTTTGCAGCCCCATAGGAGGACCATTAGTATAAACTAAGCAGTAGCCCCAGAGCTTCTTGGGACTAAACCACCAATCAAAGAAAACACATGGTGGGACTTGTGTCTCTAGCTGCATATGTAGCAGAGGATGGCCTAGTCAGTCATCAATGGGAGGAGAGGCCCTAGGTCCTGTGAAGGTTCTATGCCCCAATATAAGGGAATATCAGGACTGGGAATGGGAGTGGGTGGGTTGGGGAGTAGGGGGAGAGGGGAGGGTTTAGGGGATTTTGAGAGGGGAAACTAGGAAAGGGGTCAACATTTGAAATGTAAATAAAGAAAATATCTAATTAAAAAAAGACTATATTAGAACCGTGTTTTAAAGAAGAAAACAAGACTGTTTTCAAAATTAATGTGATGTTCTAAATGCAATAACAAAGATCTTATCTGAATGTTATTTCCTTTAGTCAACTACACTGTACATTATTAATTTTACATATTTTAATATGCACATTTAACATAAAACTGTACAATGCATAATAGATGGAAAAAAGTATCTGTAACATAGAAGCTACACAAAAGAGTTAATCGTGAAAGTCAGAATTTCTACTCTGTGCTAGTAACCAAAAAAGGGTTTCTTTTAGTGTTCATGTGTATTATTATATTGAACATATTAGACTATATTATGATTGTGTATTTAAGAAGAATACAAGACTGTTTTACAAAATAAATGTAATGTTCTAAATGTGGAAAAAAATGTTTTCACTATTCTGGGATTTTTGCCTTTCCAGATGAATTTGAGAATTGCTCTTTCCATGTCTTTGAAGAATTTTGTTGGGATTTTGATGGGGATTGCATTGAATCTATAGATTGCCTTTGGTACGATGCCCATTTTTACTATGTTAATTCTGCCAATCCATGAGCATGAGAGATCTCTCCATTTTCTGAGATCTTCTTCGATTTCTTTCTTGAGAGACTTGAAGTTATTTTATATTATTTGTGGCTATTGTGAAGGAAATCGTTTCTCTAATTTCTTTCTCGGCCTGTTTATCCTTTGTATAAACAAAGGCTACTGATTTATTTGAGTTAATTTTATATCAGGCCACTTTCAGCAAAGTTCTCTGGTAGAATTCTTAGGATCGTTTATGTATACTATCATATCATCTGCAAATAGTGACACCTTTATTATGTATCCCCTTGATCTCTTTTTGTTTTCTTATTGTTCTAACACTTTAAGTACTATATTGAATAGATTGGAGATAGTGGGCATCCTTGTCTTGTCCCTGATTTCAGGTGGGATTGCTTCAAGTATGTCTCCATTTAATTTAATATTGGCTATTCACTTGCAGTAAATTGCTTTTATTATGTTTAAGTATGAACCTTGAATTCATGATCTCTCCAATACTTTTAACATGAAGGGGTGTTGTATTATGTCAAATGCTTTTTAAGCATATAAGGAGATGATCATGTGAGTTTTTTCTTTGAGTTTGTGGATTACGTTAATGGATTTTCATGTATTAAACCAACCTTGCATCCCTCCCAGGGGAGTCTTTACAAGCATGTACCTCCATGTCTGTGTGTGTGTGTGTGTGTATGTGTGTGTGTGTGTGTGTGTGTGTGTGTGTGTGTGTGTATGGTGTGTGATATGGTATGTGGGAGGTGCTATATGTTGTGTGTATGGTTTGTATTATTGTATGTATGTATGTGTGGTATGTATAATATGTTTATGTGTATGGTTTGTGTGTGTTTTGGTATGGTGTGTGTATGTGTGGTGTATGTAGTGTGTATATGTGTGTGGTATATATGTGTATATGTTTGCTGCGTGTGTGTAGTATATATGTGTTTGTGGTTTGGTGTGGTGTGTGTATGTATATGATGTGTGTGTGTGTGTGTGTGTGTGTGTGTGTGTGTGTATTAGGGTTAAACTTAGGTCCTCATGTATGTGTGACACTTTATTTCCCTTGCTACCTAAAAGTATCTTAGTTGTGATGTTATCAAAAGCCTCTTTTCCTACATGCTTTAAATTGTGTAGTTGACTCTTGCTTGTTTTCTGTAGCCAATCCTGCTTTCTGTGCCACATCCTTTGTTTCATTTTTGTTGTTACTTGTAGATCCTTGTTGGTATTTTTTGAAGATTATCATAGAGGTTAAGGTCATTTCATTTTACTCTGTTATGGGAAAGGCAAAAAGAGGCAACGCATTCATCAAAGTTGGCAAGCTGAAGTCCTGTCAAGCCCATTTATAAAGCAAAATCCAAATGTTTGCTCTCTTCGGGATTAAGCCCCTTTAAGATGATTAGCTTTATGTTTGCTGCAGTAGTGGACGGGTATAAAGCCTGTCAGCACACAGACTCTTTCTTCAAGCTGCCAAGTTGCCAATGCTCTATTTGCTTTTCTTCCACGACTGAGCAGTATCCGTGAGCCCTGTATCGCCATCTGAGGAGATGCAGACAGTACACCCCTGAACTCTAAAACGTGACTTATAGATGTCTTCCTTCTTCAGGAATCATCTAGCCTCTGATACTTCATTATAAGAACAGAAAATGACTATGATTTGGTCCCTGTACGAATTCAAAACTGAGATGTCAAGGTGGGAAATGAGCTATTTCAAATATTGAGCCTAGGAGGAAAGCTAAGTCATTTTAAAATGGGAATCCGAATAAATGCACGCCGTTGTTCATGGTGAATGAGATGACAGTACTGTGGCCTCATACATATTACAGGAAGGAGCACTCTCAGAGAAAGAAAAAGCAATCATAAAAGATACAGACCTGTTCCCCCTCGTTCCTAAGAAGTCAACCGAATGGGATTTCTTTTCAAGGAAGTGATTATCAGTGCCAAATGCTGCATTCAAATCAAGTGGGATAATGAAATGACCCAATGGTGTCCATAGGGGGAAAATAAAAACAATATAAAAAGTGTTTCTAATATTGAAGTGTACCATGAGATCCCAGAAGATAGAAATAAGCTTAAATTGCTTTTCTTTACTGACAGAAATAGCCATAAAAAAAGTGAAATTAGTAACTGTTCAAGACGTTTGATAGTAAATATGGAATGAAGGGCACAGAGGTGTTTGTCCAGGACGGTTGTTTGTTATAGTTAGAGATACTGGGATGTGTTTAGAGGTTGTTACAAAGAAGCCACTGTCTGGGATTCTTACAGCTTCACTCTGAAGGTTAGGCTTTGACTCCTGGCCTTTGCTCTGCAGCAGTAACAAAGGGATGTTTTCTGCACCTTTACCAAACCAAGTCATCTGGGAGCTGCAGTACATGCTGGAAACTGACATTCTGAGAAAACAGGAATATTTTGCACCTCATTTTCTCCTGGGTAGTTTTATTGCCCAAATTAGATGACCCAGCTATGATCTATGCTAAACACAGAGACTATAGATGAGGATCCCTGTTGATTTCTGCTCATTGGTTATGAGGCTTTTCCAGGAATATAAAACAAATGTTTGGCTAGGACTGGCCATCACCTTTAGCACAAGAAAATGGAAAGGATGGACAGGACTCCTGAGTGTGGCCTGGGCTGGATGCTATTAGTCCTTCCTCTGGTGGTATCCGTGTGCGATTCATAAAATCACGAAGTGAGACACACAGTGGTATTCATCCAAGCTCATCTCTAAAGTGGTTATCTCAGGGCAGCAAAGATGGAGATGGATCATGACAGCTTCTGCTTTCTAGATCTTACATCCAGTGCTTCAAGCCTACCCACAATCCTTCACCCAGTGCTTTGAGCCTACTCGCAATCCTTCATTTTTATTCCTGTAATAACTCATAAACTAGATGTAGGCTTTGAAATTACTTTTAGATAATAACATTCTTTATTTATTTATTTTAAAGTCCAAATTTTATTCACCTCCCCGTCCACCCTTTGACTGCTCCATATACCATATCCCCCCCCCAGCCCCCGTCTCCATGAGGATGTCCTCATCCCCCACACCCTACCCCACCTGACCTCTAAACTCCCCGGGGCCTCCAGTCTCTTGAGAGTTAGGTGCATCTTCTCTGACTGAACCCAGACCCAGAAGTCCTCTGGTGTATATATGTTGGTACCCACATATCAGCTGTTGTATGCTGCCTTCTTGGTGGTCCAGTGTTTGAGAGATCTTGGGGGTCCAGGTTAATTGAGACTGCTGGTCCTCCTGCAGGGTCTCCCTCCTCCTCAGCTTCTTCCAGCCTTTCCCTACTTCAACAACAGCGGTCAGCAGTTTTGCAAATATCTGCATCTGACTCTTTCAGCTGCTTGTTAGGTCTTCCTGAGTGTGGTCATGCTAGGTCCCTTTATGTAAGCTCTCCATAGCCTCAGTAATAGTGTCAGATCGTGAGGCCTCCCTTGAGCAGGATCCCACTTTGGGCCTGTCACTGGATCTTCTTTTCCTCAGGCTCCTCTCCATTTCCATCCCTGCAGTTCTTTCAAACAGGAACAATTATGGGTCAGAGTTTTGACTGTGGGATGGCAATCCCATCCCTCACTTGATGCCCTGTCTTTCTGGTGGAGGTGGGCTCTACAAGTTCCCTCTCCCCACTGTATGTCATCTCATCTAAGGTCCCTCTCTTTAAATCAGGAGAGTCTCTCACCTCTCTGATTCTGGAGGATCCCCCATTTAGACCATATGGTTCCAGACCACAACTTTCTTTTTCCAGAATATGAAATTGTAACAGAAACAGAAGATGAGATTTTTGCCTCAGGTTGTGGAAATAGAGGGTTATTCTGAAGTTATAGGAAGCATGAGGGGGGGAGGGAACACCTGAGGAAGAACTGGATTCCATGGCAAAGCATGAATCTGAGGAAAGATCACATATTCCAAATGTTTAAATCCAAAATAGCCCTTGAGCCAGAGTAGATTCTCAAGTATGGAAGAGGTATTGAAGCCATCTGGATTTCTGGTGAAAATATTCCTCAAGAAAAAGATATTCTAGATTGCTCATGTGGTACCAAGAGAATATTTCACTTGTAGGTCATGCCTCAGCTATTGTCACCTGAAGGCAGACAGACTCGGCAGAGGCATGGACTGGGGCGTCTTGGCTGTCTTCACCTGTGCCGACAGCTGTAGCCTGCATATCGGCAACGCAGAAGAATTTGTGTGGAAGCAGGATGTGATAGACACACCTGAAAGCGGTTAAATTCTTAAAAATAAATGTTATGCCTCAAAAAAAAAGTAATGTACTTTAAGTTTTAAATGCAACTTGTGATTACAGCAATTTTATGGCAGTTTGATTTAACTAAATATTGAGACAAAAATTAAAATGAAACTCATTTTAAATACTTATAGAAAAATGTTAATTTTATTGTAATGCAAGTATACTCTAGGATTAACTTTTCATATAAAAATTATTTCTCAACTGACTCTTATAAACAATTGATTCAAATACATTAACTCTACCTTTAAAATATTATTTTGCCTATTTTCTCTGTAATTACAATATACAGTAACAAGTATGTAATAACATATATATAGAATATTGCATTCAATAACAAGTATTTACAAATAAAATATTCAGTAATAGAAGTATTATAGTTTAAATATTGTTTTCTTATAGACTCGAGAATATTATACATAAAATATTGACCAAAATCTTCATATCTGTGGTGTTTTGTTTTCCCCAGATAGGGTAGATACATCTATACTAAGGTAACATTAAATATTAGGTGTCATTGCAGAATTAACACATCAGGGCCTCACCATTTAAATTCCTACCATTAACCCAAAAAGCCAGAATCTCAGTGGCTCACTTTTACATCTCTGTATTTTTAAAATCTATGCTAATTGGGATAAGAACTGTCATTGTTTTAATTTGTACACGTCTTTCTTTGGAACAATCTCCTTCAAATGACTACAATACACTACAGTTTAATGATACTATCATGAGATTTGGGCTCTGGTGCGTTGGTTACAGCCCAACATAGTAGTTTATTTTTAGCCAGAAACTTCACGTCAGTCTCTTCTATAATAGTGCAAGCGCCACACATGCACTCACTAAGCATCCTGCCTTCCTCTAGGAGCACGTTAAATATTAATTTACCAATCCCACTGCATCTCTAGGAAAGGCAATGTTAATAGCCATGAATCTGTGCTGGTAGCGTCTGCCCCATGTTGTCCTCCATGGCTCCTGGGCAGTGACTGTCATGGTGTCTCTCCTGATCCCCAAATAGTTCTATAAATGTTTTTTTCTGTGAATTGACCATGGGTTTTGTTCCTTGTCCAATCATTTATTAATTTTTTAAATTTTTTTCATACTACAATACCCACGTTTTTTTTTTTTCCCCTTATAATAAAATCACAAAATTATTTGTATCTCCTATGTGTAGCTTCTACTCCCTGGGAGCTGAAGCTGAAGCAATGATGTCATTGGCTTCTCACAGAAGCGTGAGTGATTAAACAAAGGAAAGTGAGAGTAGTGAGGGAGGAGAGAGTGAGTTTCACTTGGTAGCTTGCTTCATTATAACAGGTAAGATTTATACCCAGCGTGGGATGGGGAGCGAGAAGCAGGTCTGAGCAGCGGAGGACAGAACAAGAGGCAACCACTCGACTCTGTAAACAAGCTACAGTTTGTCTTCGTTAGGGAAAGCGGGACTGCCAAGCATAAAGCATACACATTCAAAGCTGGTAAGTGCTAGCTAGATTTTTTAGCTTACCTCGAATGAGACATTAGCTTAACACAAAGGGAAAGAGGATGGAAAGAAAAATCCAAGAGAAGATATACGAAAAGGAAAGCCAGGGAGCTTGTAATGCATAGAACACTTTTTGTGAGGGGTGTTTGGATACATATAGTTCTATACACCGTGGCAGGTACCATGGAAATAAACTGGGACATGATGCAGCTTTTGTCTTTAGGTTAAATCAATGGAAAATAGTCACACATGGCTATGTTAGTCTGTTTTCTGCTATGGAACAAAATACCTGTGCTGTAGAAAATATTCTACCTCAACCAGGATTTCTACCCCACCTTTGATCATTCAGTTCCTACAAAGAAGACACACAAATTTTATAATTATAAAAAGCTTCAATCAACACTAGAGCTGAGCAAATATCTACCCTCTAAGTTATTAGACTATTTTCCAATCAATAACCCCAAATTATAATTTGCCATGTTCCATCGGAGCTGCTCTTGATTTGAATTGGCTAGCACCCATAGCTATGCTTTCATGACTCACCTAACCCATGGATGGCAGCTTCCTTCTCTTTACCTTCTCTTTCTCCCTCGTGCTTCTCCTTAGACCCCAAGCCTGGGAGCCTCAAGCCCAGCCTACCTCAATTCGGTCTAGCTATAGGCTAAAGGCACTTTATTCACCAATCAGAGATAACATTCGGGGCAAGTTCACATAGTGTCAATTGTGTCCATACAGATTCTCTTGTCCTTGGGGGCAACCAGGCCTTAAGGGGCCAATATATAGCATTACAATACATAGCAAAAGACCAACTCTTAACATACCTGAAGTTAAGTAATTTTTAATTAAATGAGTTTATTTAGCTCATAGTATTGGAGACTGAGAGTTTAGAGTAGCCTTACCAATATGGTTTCCGTTAAGACTTCTTTAGTCAGGTTACATGACCATTGATGTCATGGTAGGAGTACATCCAAGCAAAAGAGATTTCATGGTAAAACAGGAGAGGTAGGAATGGGTTAGATCTGTTCTTTCTATACCAGCCCTTTAGCAGGATTAATTTAGTGTGTTCTCTCACTGAAGATGTCACTCCTGTGTCTAGCAGCTCTTCAGCCACTCACCATGGAAACTTCTGCCACCTCAGTACTGCCACACTAAGGAGAATTTTCCAGAAGATAATCCTGTGTGGGCCAAATCACACATCCCTAAGCACTAGCATGAATCTGCTGTGACCCGTGTAAAAGACAACACTTTCACTAATTAGGCTGTGTGACAACGCAAATAATTATTTGTATTTTGTCAGACTCAAAAAAGAATTCACAGACTTTGTGGGAATGAATAATTTTCTCATCAGAAAGCTAACTACTAGTGGAACAAAAGTAGGTTGGTGACATCATTGAAAATGAGGACCACATAAAGCTAAAAAGCATGTGGCTTTTCTCCCTGCGGGACAAAATCTAGTCAACTTCAAATCCATACTGCTATAGTCTAGGTCACTGCCCATTCAGGGGCCGAGGGGTAGGGGGTGGGGTGGGCAGTGAATTTTCATCTCAGGTTAGTTGAATTCAAATCAATACATTGGGCGCCATTTTGTTTCAGTAAGTCTCCTACCAAATAGGCCTAGGCAATGAAAACACAATACAGTTAATATGATTACATGCTGTGCACCTAGATTGGGCAGATCTACCACTACACTACCATCTTCTACAGCTTATAAGACCCCTTAGAATTTGCAGTTTCTCCAGGCCATGTGCTTCTACTCTGATTTTCTTCTTCCCCCTCCTCTGCATCCTCTCCCTCTTCCATTTTCTCCTTCCTCTCTCCCTCTCACCTTCTGCTCTACCTTCCTTTTTACCTGCCCAATCATCAGCTCTCCTTTGTTTTACAAATTAAGGTGGTGTCTTAGTCAGGGTTTCTATTCCTGCACAAACATCATGACCAAGAAGCAAGTTGGGGAGGAAAGGGTTTATTTGGCTTACACTTCCACATTGCTGTTCATCACTGAAGAAAGTCAGGACTGGAACTCAAGCAGGTCAGGAAACAGGAGCTGATGCAAAAGCCGTGACTTCAGTCTTGACTTCAGGGTACCTTGTCTACTCTGCCAGTGAGAGTGAGGTTGCTCCTTATTGGCTGCCAATGGTTTTGTTATCTGCATCCCTCTTATGTGCAACTTGCTGCAGAACTCTAAATGTTTCTCATTCTATTGCTCTCTCATGAGAGAGTCAATGAATAAGAGCTCAGAGAAGACTAATTGCCGCCTTGAAATTTCACCTGTAGAGAAATTAGTCTATTATGTTTAAATGCAGGCTCTCTCCAGTTCTAAGGACACGGGTGGAATGGAGTAAGAAGAGATGCTGGCACACTTTCCAATGCGCTCCTTGTTCTCCTCTGAAAGTTCCTGGTCAGACTCCTCTGCATGCATGTCTCAGCTTCCTGGTCTTACAAACCGCCAAGGGAATGAACCACTGAGCTCTGCTTGCGTGTGCTATTCAAGGGCTTCCCTAGCCTAATGTTTTGACATCTTCCTCATTCATTTTGCAAACCAGTCCCAAAGGCTTGAGAACCACACAGTATGGCTAAGTTTACCACAGCAACAGCCAATTTCTTCATACAAATTTTCTGTCATAGTTGCTTTTCTTGCTCCTGTACTAAACTGTGCGGATGAAACAACTTAACGGTAAACAGAATTTACTTAGGCTGACAGTTTAACGGTACAGTCCATTGTAGTAGGAAAGTCACACTGTCAGGAGGCAGAGAAGGCAGCTGCTCACATGGTACCCACAGTCAAGAAGCACAGAACTAGCCGGGCGTGGTGGCGCACGCCTTTAATCCCAGCACTCGGGAGGCAGAGGCAGGCGGATTTCTGAGTTCAAGGCCATCTTGGTCTACAGAGTGAGTTCCAGGACAGCCAGGGGTATACAGAGAAACCCTGTCTCGAAAAACAAAAACAAAAACAAAAAAAAACAAGAAGCACAGAACTAAAAATATGACTGACGTCATTGGATCTCATCCCATGAGAGGCTCCACCCACAATTAGAATGTTTCGTCCAATGGCAATCTGAATAACCCCTCACTGGCCTGCCAGAGGCTTATCCCCAAGGTGATTCTAAATCCTTCCATAAAGAATCTCAATAATGTCGGAATTTGTAAACAATTTTAAAAGTATTTATGCGGTTTCCAAGTTTCCTACTCCTTTTTGGAATCTAATTAAATCTCATTGTGATCTGTTTGAATTATTTAACCTTATAAAATTTAATCAGACTGGCTTTATGTTCTAGGATTTGTTTTATCCCAAATAACTCTCTATGCACACTTAAGAAGACTGCATTCTGTAGCTTGAACAGTCTATAGCGCTCACTCAGGTTATATGGCTAAAATCCTTTCATGGTTGTTTTATAATATTCTTAGCGCTGTTCTGTTTAGTGACTGGAAAATGTAAGTGTGGTGATTTGAATATGCTTGGTCCAGGGAGTGGCACTCTTAGGAGGTGTGGCCTTGTTGGAGGAGGTGTGTTACTGTGGCAATGGGCTGTGAGACCCTCCTCCTGGCTGTCTGGAAATAGTCTGCTCCTGGTCTGCTTTGGATGAAGATGTAGAGCTCTCAGCAGCTCTAGCACCACATCTAGTTGGACACTGCCTTGTTTCCCATCATGATGATAAAAGACTGAACCTCTGAACCTGTAGGCCAGCCTCAGCTTAGTGTTATCCTTTATATAAGAGTTGGTTTGATCATGTGTCTCTTCACAGGAGTGGAAACCTAAGACAGTGAGCATTTCCACTCTTTGCTCCTGAGTTGTCTAAGACTCTCTTCGGTGTCTGCATTTATTTCTTTTTCTTCAGTTTTCTTACATCTTGGAAAGTGTCTCTGATTGACAACATATAATTGGATGGAATAATTTTTAGTAGTCTTTTCAACTGGAGGTTTTCTTAGTCTCTGTGTACGTGTCTATTTGTGTGCCTGTCTGTCTACCTCTCAGTCTCTCTCCATCTCTCTTTCTCTCTGTCTCTTTCTGTTTCTCTCTGTTTTTCTCTCTGTAATATGTTTATGTATAGGATATATATGTGTTTGCATGTATGAGTTCAGGCAAGTGTGTGCCGCGTCTCTGACATACAGTTATGTCAGAGGATAACTATAGGTGTAAGCTCTCCCTTCTTCCTTCTTTGAGGCGGGGTATCTTGTTCCCTGCTATGTACACCCAGCTATGTGGCTTGTGAGACCCTGGGGTCTCTCCTGGGCCCAGCATTTGTAGCATTTCTAGGGTAAGAGATAGCTTGTGAATTTGGGTCCTCATACTTGCATGGTGACTGTTTTACCCATGAGGCTATGTTTCCAGTATAGTTAGAATCTTAGTAGTTTGTAGTTTAATACTGTTATTAATTTGGAAAAGTTCACACCTGTCATTTCATTAGTTTCGTGTGCATTTTTCTTCTGTTCTTCCATTAGTTTGTTTTTTGTATATAAAAAATATTTTTTCAATTTTCAACACATTTATTTTTTTTTTACTATACTTTTGAGATTTTGTTTGTTTGTTTGTTTTTGGGTTTTTTTTTTGTTTGTACCTGAATGGGATTTTGGAAATCTACTCCAAATTCTGTTAAATAAAATCTAAACTTTTCATTTATCAGTATAATTATTATCTTTTCTTTTCTTAAGATGGTGCTCTATAATTTATTTTTAATATTTAAAAATTTTTCTTTACATGCCGATTATTACCCCCACTTCTGGTCTCCCCTCGCATAGAACCTCACCATATCCCTCCTTCCCTTCTCCTCTGAGAGGGTGGAAGCCCCCACCCCCAGGTATCCTCCAACCCTGGTACATCAAGTGTCTGCAGGGCTAGGGAAATCCTTTCCCACCAAGGTGAGAAAAGACAGCCCAGTTAGGGGAATGCATTCTACAGACAGGCAACAGTGTTAGGGATAGCCCCTGCTACAGTTGTTGGAGGACCCACTTGAAGACCAGGCCGCATGTCTCCTACATATGTGCGGGAGCCCTATGTCTGACCTGTGTATGCTCTTTGGTTGGTGATTGAGTCTCTGAGATCCCTCAAGAGTCCAGGGTAGTTGACTCTGTTGGTTTTCTTGTATAGTCCCTATCTCCTTCAAGGCCCACAGTTATCCTCCTTCTCTTCCATAAGAGTCTCCAAGCTCCAGACAGTGTTTGGCTGTGGGTCTCTGCATCTGTTTCAGTGAACTGATGGATGGAGCCTCTCAGAAGACAACATGCTCCTGTCTGTATGCATAACAAGGCATCATTAAGAGTGTCAGGAATTGGCGCTTGCCCCTAGGATTCGTTTCAAATTGGGCCAGTCATTGGTTGGCCATTCCCTCAGTGTCTGTTCCATCCACCATCCCCCAATTTTTTGTAGACAGGATATATTTGAGTGAAAAGTTTTCTGGGTGAGTTGATGTCTCTATCCCTCCATTGTGGTTCCTGCCTGGCTACAGGAGGTAGCCTCTTCAGGTTCCACATCCACAGTGAAGGTCCTCCACATTGATTTTTTTGAGCCTCTCCCATCTCAGATCTCTGGCATGTCCTTGAAATGCTCCAAATCCCCCATGCTCCAGATTTCGTTTCATTCTCCTGAACCTGTCTCTCTCTCCTATCTCTCCTGTTTCTCTCTCTCTCTCCTGTCTCTCCCTACATCTCATCCCAAGTCCCATCCCTGTCTTGTCCCTTCTCCTCTCCCTCCCAGAATTCTCTCTGTCTCTGCCTCCTATGATTATTTTATCCCCCCCCAAAGTGAGATTCAAGCACCCTCACTTGAACCTTTCTTCTTGTTTAACTTCTTTGGGTGTGTGGGTATAGCATGGGTATCTTGTATTTTATAGCTAATATTCACTTCTAAGGGAATACACACAATGCGTGTACCCTTTTGAGTCTGGGTTACCTTACTCAGGATAATATTCTCAAGTTTCATCCTTTTGCTTACAAAATTCATGATGTCTTTGTTTTTAATGGCTGAGTAGTATTCCATTGTGTAGATGTACCAAGTTTTCTCTATCTATTCTTCGGTTGAGGGACAACTACATCCTTTCCAGTTTCTAGCTATTCTGAACAAAGTTACTATGAATATAATTGAGTCAGTGTCCCTGTGGTATAGTGGGGCATCTTTTGGGTGTATGCCCAGGAGTGGTATAGCTGGGTCTTGAGGTGAACTATTCCCAGTTTTCCCGAGAAACCACCAAATAGATTTGCAAATTTTCTGGGCCAGTTTTCACTCCCACCAGCCATGGAAAAGTTCCCTCCCTGCTCCACATCCTCACCAGCATGTGCTATCACTTTATAAGATTGGATTTAAGGTGATTTTCTTGTGCTCTGGTTATGTTACGATATCCAGGGCTTACTGTACTAGTATATTTGTGCTCTGATGCTGTCATATTGCCCCGGCTTTAGTGGTTTGTGTTCATTTTCAGGTCTTTAGCCATTAAGATGGCTTTAGTCCCTGGATGTTCCTGTTGTAGTAGGTATTAGGAGGGGACCTAACCTCAATGATCCTGGTGTGACAGGCATGTGGTGTATACCCTTGGGCTGTATGGTTCTATATCAGATAAAGGTGGGCAGAGGAGTGGTGGGAGAATGGAGGTGCAGAGGGGATAGCAGGCTGCTCAGAGCAGTTGGGTGTACCCCAGGGACTCAGTGGGCAAGAAAGATAGGTGCAGAAAGGGAATCTAACCTGTAGAGCTCCAGATCAGCAGGTCTGATTAAGCAGGAGAATGGAGGTCCACTGGGGATAACAGGATGCTCGGGTTGGGCCTGTCCCAGATGACTTAGTTGGCAGGGAAGATGGGGGCAGGGAGGAAATCTAACCTTTATGGTTTCAGGTCAGCAGGACTGATGAAGGTAGGCAGAGAGGTGGCAGGAGAATCTAATCCTTTTTTTCAATTGGTAATACTCCCATTAACCTTTCTTATTTCTATGTACAGATGGATTAATTCTCTTTCCATTTTTTGAAGATAATACTGATTAATGTAGAATTTTTGGGCACGCCGTTCTTATTTTAGCCCCTTGATTGTGTCATTCAAGTAACTCCATTGTTTCAAATAAGTTTGTGACTAACCTTATTGAAGCACTTGCTATGTGATGCTGAGTTATTTTTCTTTTGATGATTTCAAAAACTTTTTTGTGATAGATTTTCAAAGGTCTTATAACTTGTGTCTGAATCTGCCCTGCATAAAGTTGGTAGGGTCTCATGGACATATAGATTATGATTCTTATAAATTTTGGAACCTTCTGGTAACATTATTCTATACTTTTTCCTGTTACATCCTCCTAAAATTGAACTCCACATGTATATATAACCAGCATCCTACAGGCTTCAGAAGCTATGTCAGTTTTCTTCCTTACCTTAGTCCTTCTCTCTATCCTTGTCCTATTTCCTCTCCTCATCTTTCTTGCCTGGTCTTTCCCCCTTTTCCCTAAGACTGTGTGATCTCTGTATTCCCATGGACTCAATCTCAGGTTTGCATATTACTGACTTTGTAATATAAAATGAAGCTGATGTAGTTGACTTCATGCTTAGGTTTTTAATTTCAAATTCAGAACTTCTAGTAGCATTAAAATTTTTCTGTATCTTTATTCATGCTATTTATTTAATTAGATATAAATTGCCTTTATCTTCCTATTGTTTTCTTTAACTCTTTGAACATGTTTATAATAGTGATTTAAAGTCTAACATTTCTCCTTTTCTTTTCCTCCCTCCACACCCTCCTCACGTGCCTTCAAATTCATGGCCTCTTTTTTCACTGTTACTACACTCATCTTTTTTATATATTTCTAAATATAATGGGCTCAGTTTGTATAAAGTTACCTATTTGAGTGTTCTCAGTGCTGACCACTTGGCATGGTACAACCAGTTGATGTGCTCTTCCCTGGGGAGGACCACCTCCCTAACTCTTCCCTGGGGAGGACCACCTCTCTAACTCCGAGTTTTCTTCAGTTGCCTGTAGTTCTTTGTGTAGAGTTCTGTCTTTGTCAGCTTTTTCTCATCTATTTTGGCTCATCCATTGATGTCCTTGTTCAGCTCACATCTGAGTAGTCATGTTGGCAAAACCTTATGGGTGTAGCTTCTGACATTAGTAGAAGACACACTCTCACAGAAAACCCCCTGGGTCCCCTGGCTCTTATGCTATTTCTGCTCCATCTTTTACAATAGTCCTCTGACCTGGGTTGAGGAGTGTTCTGTAGATGGAACTAGGCTCCATAGCTCTGCATTTTGATTGGGTTGGGTCCTTTTCCTGTTTGTATATGAGCTAGAATTTTTGTGCCTTTATGTCTTATATCATGTTGCGTAAAGAGAAAAACATTGGATAATATCCTGCAGCAACCTTGGAAACTGATTTTTTCCTCAGCACTTGGTTTTTAAATAGTCTTATATCAGATATCCTTCAAGAGTAGGATTGATGAGCCTTTGCTTCATATGTTAATGGTAAGCATCTGAAGCTGTATGTTTCCTTTATAAAGGGAATTGTTTGCTTAAGACTAAAGAGGCTAGAGAATCCAAAGAGAATGGGACCATCACCTTAGTGAGAATTCCCTGGCTGAATAACATGGCCAAGAAGCAAAAAAGGGAAACAGACATGTACAGAAGGAGTCAGATGGTAAGGCAAAAAAAAAAAAAAATCAAAAGAAATCAGAGAAGGCTTGCTTGTTATTGTTGTTTCTAAATAACAGCTTTGGAAACAGTGAGTTCCATCATGATAATTATATCAATCCCTTCTAATGACTCAAATGACATAAACACCTAACGGGCTCTGCAGCTGAAAGACTCCACTACCTCATCAATATCCCTCTGACCAGGTTTTCAGCACAGGAATCTTCATGGATCATAGCCAAACCCTACCCAAAGCCATAGTGCTCCTTTTCTTATAATAGCCTTACTTTCACTTTTAAGCATGGCTTCTTAAGGTTCTGCCCTGAATCATCATTATCTCGCTGTCCTCCAAAAAGCAGTCAAAGTTTTTTTCTTGACCCACTAAATTTTTATTGTTTTGCCCAAAAAGATTTTTGTGTGAACAGCCATAATTTTCAGGCACTATAAAAGTTAACTATAACTTTCATTTACTGTTTGTAATAGCTTCAAGATCAATCATTCAATAAGTAACTAGAATCCACTCTTTCTCAGTTCTACCTGGACATGCAATGAATCCTGCACAGACTTATAGTTAGCTATGCGTCTATGAGCATATCATAGGCAGTCAAAGTGCATGATGGTCAATTCATATCCAGAGATTCTTTAGTCTCTTGTTCAACCCCCCTGGAATCAGATTTAGGAAGTGGTGAGGTAACCACAAGAGTTGGTTGCTATTGTTTTGAATCACATCTTGAGGCTAGGACTTACTCTGTAGAGCTAAACTCTAAGTTTGATACCCGAGGATCTATTTTCTAGTTTCATGGTTCTTCTAGGTGAATACAATCCTCTGTTACTAAAATATCACATGAGGGGTCTAGGAACAGAACTTTCTTTGTCAAATTAAAGTTTGAAGTTATATCTGTCTCCTTGTTGAGTATGAAGACACTTCAGCTTCATGACAGGTTTTGTGGTAGGTTTTTTTTTTCTTGGATTAATACTTTTCTTGTTTTGTGCTTTTAACTGATTTTTTAAAATGTGAAATTATTCATATTGATAAACATTACCACTATTAGGTTTCAATTATTTCTTTTAGTTTTGAAATTTGAGATATAATTATATCATTTCCCTTTCCATTTCTTCCCTCTGGATCCTTCTTTAAGGCCCTGCCTGCTCTCTTTCAAATTTGCAGCCCTTTTAAATTAAGTGCTTTTACATGTCTATATGTACATATATTCATATTCCTAAATATTTTGCAACAGTATTTTTAATTATTAGAGATTTTCACATGCATACACTGTATTTTGATATTATCTCCTCCTCCTACAAGATCCATTTCTTACTTCCCATCTCCCTCCCAACATCATATATAGCCACCATATCCAATTTTTGCTGCCCACAGACTCATGGGGATGGAGCAATCTACTTGATCATGGTTAAACTCCCGTTGGCCACAACCTTTAAGAACATCGACTCTTCCTCTCTTGGGAGCCATCCACCATCAGTAACTCTCAACCTGGGAGGCGGGATCATGAGCGTTTCCCCTTCTCCTGTGGGAATGTTGATTCGCTGGGTACTGTTCAGTTCTTATATCATCTCGCCACTATTCTTGTTGATTCTACGAGGCAAGTAGACACAATAATAGTGTTCCTTCATTCCATAGGTCTCACCTCTCTATGCTCTTTAAAATAGGAATTGAGCAGCATTAGTTTTGTTCCTTAGGGAGAAGATAATGTTATTAATAAATAAGGAGCGCCTCTTACTTAGTTCATGGGAGAGAAATCAAATAGTGATTCAAGCACCTTTGTAAATAAAATTATATTTTGTTAAGCCCGGTGATAGTTTTCAAAATTATAAGTTGAAAAATTTCAAAATTTAAGTACAATGTTAATGAGCAAATCATACAAACTTGGTAGCAACACTAGCAAGAGTTGCCTTGCTCACAGGAATATAAAGATAAGTAAACATTTTATCAAATAATGAAAGAATTTAAGTGCCATGTATTTTAGTGCATTAGATTGGGCTAAATAGTGTTATGATTTTATATTTATGGTTTTCCCCAAGTTGATACCATAAAAAATATAAAACATTATGTTCATGATAGTCAAGGATGTACTATATTTATTTGCAAATATATAAGATACATATTTTGATTTTTATTGATACATATAAGTTAGTTTGCCTGTGACCAAGTCAACTACATATTTCAGCTAGAGAAATATAAACATTATTTTAAGTGTTAGGTTTTTATTTGAAGAAAAAAAATCATCATTTTTCCATCATCAATAAATTTGTGTTCATCAGATTTTCTCTTAAAAATTCAAACTAAAGAGATGGCTTAGTGAATAAAGTCCTTATCTTAAAGAGATGACAATTTTAATTCAGATCCCCAGAACCAGTCTCTGTCAGAGCCCAATCTCTGATCAGCAGAGAGTGGAATAAAGGACACTAACTCCAAAAAGCAGGTTCAGAGCAGCTGCAGCCGCTTCTCTTTATTAGGAGGTTTCTTGCAGCTTCCCCAGCTTCTCAGTCAGTCTTCAGTCTGTTCATCATCATCAATCAATCATATATCTCTCTCACTCTCTGGGACTGTTCATACTTATCCTTTTCCATTCACTCACGTCACCTCACAACACCCAATCATAGCCGCACACATCCAAGGCATCATGCAGGATTGGCTGATAAACTGGTCTCGAGAGATGTTGCACTAACCTCTCGAACGAGGTACACGTGTGCATGATTGAGACTGAGGTAAACAATTGAGGTTACGGGGCTTTAGCACAGAGCCAGGGCGCCATCTTTGGCCCATGCGGCCACGCCCGCTCCCCACAAGTCTCAATAGTGTACAAGTCTATAATCCCAGAAGCCCCACGGGAGATGCAGATAGGAAGCTTTTGTGATAGTAGTCTAGGTTCACAGCAGTGCACAGCAAGACAGACCCTGTCTCAAAAGTAGATGAAAGAAAGCCTGGACCTGAGGTTCTATTCTCACTTCAACATGCATGCCTTCCCTCATACACACAGCAAACACACACACACACACACACACACACACACACACACACACACACACCTCTCCAAAGAAATCAAACTTGATGCTTAGTTTAAATCAACTGAAAAACTGGCTTAAAAAGTGTACAGTTTTTCCCTCTTTCACCCACAGATCTTTCAGATTGCACCACAACTCTTCACAAAATCAGTATTGTGCACATTGGTGAAGAGATCTTTCTCATCAGCCATGTGAAAGGTGAATATCTTGAGTCTAGAGGAGCCAGGTTACCTTTATTTTTGTTCATTATTATTTGCAGAGTCTCAAAGTAGAACAAAGTCCTTAACATCACAAGCTTCCAGCAATCTTCCAGAAACAGGAACATCTTGCTGTGCCACATGACCTTGTGCATACTGTGTCCTGGCAATGACATCATCAGAAACCTTGTGTCTATGTGACTCATCTGTTAGACAGGCGAGAACGGCTGCTTGCCTTCCATCAGTTCATGGAAGCGTGCAAAGCACTTAACACATTTCTCACATATCTGAGCTGAACATTAGGCATCGGAGTAGCCTTGAGCTTGGGAGGAGATACTAGATTTTAAAGGAAGTGAAGAGTTTTAACCTAAGGACTCTTCGTATCAATGATCAGTATCGTGTTGCTAGCAAACCAGCAGCTAACAGTAAGCAAATGTAGAATGTAAGCATGTGTGCTCATACAACTTCATCAAAAGGTAAGGAATCTTTGCTCATGTTTTTCCTGAAGATGCTTTTATTATTAAATATCAGAGTTGTTTTCAATGGTTGACAGCTATTGATTATGAATGATTAAAATCTACATTTTCTCCCCCACAAAGAGCAGATAGCCCTTGAAGACACCAATGCTTTGATTTGCTCTGAAGAATTAGAATCTAGCAAGCACTAAAGACACAATACTTGGAAATTTAATCAAGGTTTATATTAATGAATAAAATTAGGATAAAACTAAAGAATAACAAAACGAAGTTTATGCTTCTGATCCACTAAAAAATTTCCCAAGGTAATGACTTGTTCTGATAATGAGAATAAATCATTCTATTAATGTAACTCATGCCAGAACTATAAGTAGGGATATGTGGTCACAGTGAAGCAGACTGGCATTTCCTGTCTTATCAAATGTTCCCAGGAAAATTGACAACCTCAGTAACGATTTGTCTGTGTAGGAAGAAGAGTGAGCTTGAGATGGAGGCATCTGAAATTTCTTTATCACTTTTAACATAATATTTCTCTCTGGTATTATCAATCAGTCTTTTAATCATTAGTCCAGATTCACTGAGCAGCATAAAGAGAAAGTCATGATCTTCAACATCATGCCCAACAGTTCTGTGTTTTCCTTAGTCAGTCTCCAGTGTGCTCATGTTTAAAATAGCCAAGTCCTTCTTAATTGCCAAAACAATATCTAAATGGTTCTTTTCAAAATGAAAATAAGACTGGAAAAATGTATGCAGCGAGTAGATAATGATATTTATTCAAAAGATGGGCATTCAATGAGCATTCCACCTATTACAGAAAGAAAGCTACTGGACAAAGGGGAATCTGTAAATGAAGACCAGTCTTTGGGAGAGGCAGGACCTTGTATTCACAGTAATAATGTACCTTCTAGTCTGCATATCTACATTAAAAAGAAACACTTTATATGCCTATATTTTTGAAAAACCAAACTGACCCCAGTGAAAATAGAGTATAAGAATTGATGCTCATTCTCTGTTATTCAGTCATATTTCAGTCTTTGTCAAAACCCAACTTCCAGAGACCTGAGATAATCTAGCTATTTTCTATCCAACTATGCTACAGAAAAGACATAGGAATGGATAATAAACACAGCCACATAGAGAATAAAACACCATGTAGGCGATTTAGCTCTGGAAGAAACATCTAATATAAAAGGTAGAAATATACATGTTGTATATATTATATATTATATGTTTTGCGTATTAATGTGTGTGCTAGTATGTGTGTGTGTATATATACGTACTAACACATACATACTAGCATAGATAGATAGATAGATAGAGAGAGAGAGAATATTTTTCTATCATTTGCCCAAAGGATTTCTTTCCAACTAGAGAATTCAGTGTCAGCCTGCCAGGCTATATGAAAGAGAAATGAAAAGATTCTTTCCTTTTCATTAAGGAATAAATTCAAAAGTGATGTGATGGTCCATTTTAGGGCCTTTCTGACTAAAAACCCAGAAGGAGGGAATCAAATGAATGGCTCTGAGATTTCCATTTCCTAACATATGTCTTCTAGGAGAAGCATTGCTCATTAATGTAGGGGGAAAGTCTATTAAAATTCCTTTTAAGAAAGAACATTGTTATTTAGCTCACAAACAGGTGCAGTCCCATAAGTCTTTGTACTCCCTGTTCCCAAGTCATCATCTCCCACGCCATGGGTCATCATCCCCATCCCCTGGGTCATCATCTCCCACGCCATGGGTCAACAT
This sequence comes from Mus minutoides, assembly GCA_902729485.2. Lineage (NCBI taxonomy): Eukaryota > Metazoa > Chordata > Mammalia > Rodentia > Muridae > Mus > Mus minutoides. Next base: position 1,339,499 of record LR749665.1, on the reverse strand, counting down.
CCCCATCCCCTGGGTCAACATCCCCATCCCCTGGGTCATCATCCCCATCCCCTGGGTCATCATCCCCATCCCCTGGGTCATCATCCCCATCCCCTGGGTCATCATCCCCATCCCCTGGGTCATCATCCCCATCCCCTGGGTCATCATAAATGGGAGTGATTGGTATGACACTGTAGATTTAAATTATATTTTCATGTTGGCTAACGCCGTTGGACACCTCCTTATATGTTTGTTGGCCACTTATATATGTTTTTGGAGAATTTAGCTCCTTTGCTCTTTTTAAAATAAGCTATTAGTGACACTATTATGATGATGAGTCCTTTATGTGTTCTGGATACATCCTGTATTGAATTTATGCTTTACAAACATTCCGTGCTTTGTCTCGCATTTTCTTAATGGTTCCATTTGAAGAACAAATTTCCATTTAATGAGGTACATTTTACTTTTGTTTTCTTTTATCCCTTGTACTTTTTTGATTGTTTCTAAGAAGACTTTGCCTAACTCAAGGTCATTAAGGTTTAATTCTAAGAATACTATTTCATTGTAACCTTTTCCCAACTTGAATTACTTTTTAATTTATGATGTTTGGAAGGGTTGTGACTCCATTCTTTCTGGTTGTTCAGACACATTTGTTTAAAAGAACAAAATTTTAACACAGTTTGATGTTCCTGGAATCTGAATACATTTTTTATTAAATGCTGAATAATTTCAGTCAAACATGAGAATATTCTTGATCAGGGCAGTGATACCAAGCTCCAAATTTCTCTCCTCTTTTCCAATTGCTACTATTATGACCCTCTAATACTGGAATGTAAATTGCTTTATTATCAATAAAGTAGTATAAAGTCTCAAATAAAAAGCCAATTTTTTTTATTGGTGTACTTAATATTTTCTTTGCTCTTGGGTACACAATGCAGGCAGCCTCTCACGGAACAGCTTGGTAAGTGGCCTGTCGCATAAGCACGTCAGTGTTTGATGCCATAATATCATCCCCATCATTTGGTTCCATTATGTCCACGTCAACTGAATACAGATAAATGTGATGAATGACTTCTCAGACATTCTGCAGGAACAGATGGAACTCATTTCCCCACAACCACTTCATCCACAGCAGCCTGATACAGTCCACGTATTGTTCATGAGCCACAGACACAGCACATTCATTTGCAATAAGATTTGCCCATGACAGAGAGAAAGATTGTGAACTGTAGCCACCCCCCACCCCCCATAGTAAGTGGAGTTCTTCGAGAACTTCAAACACTTTATAGAGAACACACCCCAAAGCAAACATGAGTGGTTTGGAAAATTATTGTTAGACTGAAAAAAAAAACTACGTTTCTTTCAGTATGTTTGGTACTATTAGAGTACAAGTTAAAAATTGTATGTCATGAGGATTGTTAATTTTGGGATTAGAAAGGAAAACCACCTCTAAAAATTCAGCTGTTAGAAGAAAGATTTGATACTAGGTTCTAATTTTTTTTTATTTATTTTTAATTTTTTTTTTTTTTTTGGTAAGGCACCAAAAGCATAGGCAAGTAAAGAAAAATTCATGACATGAAAATTAAAAAATATATCAAACGATACTGTCAAGGGAATGCAAAACAACTACACAATAAAAAAATGTTTCAAAACCTGTAAAGAGTTTTTACAGAACAGAAGAACACAACAAATAGCCAATTTAAAGATGCGGAAATGGCTGGAAAATAAATTTCTATGAAGAAAGCAAATACATGACCAGTAAGCACACAGAAGTATATTTGTTACCACCACAAGATTATTAAGGAAATGCAAATCAACACCACAGCAAAATGACACTTCATATTCATTAGATAGCTATTATTGTAAAAGTAAAACGGGAATACCATGCATTGGCAAGGGTGTGAGGGAAACTGGAACCCTTGAGTGTTGCTAATGGAAATGTGAAATGGCACAGTCACTGTGGAAACAGTATAAATTAGAGGGAAAAAAATTACCATCTCAGCTAGCAAGTTCATTTCTGGATGTATATTTCTAAAGAAATGAAAGCAGATACTTCAACATCTATGTCCATAGTAGCTTTGTTTATAAGAGCAAAAACTCAAGAACCACCCAGGCATCCACTAACAGAACAATGGATAAATGAAATGTCGGGACTACACACTAGAAAGTTACTCTACCTTAAGAAAAGAACAATATGAACTAACTAGTACCCCCAGAGCTCGTGTCTCTAGCTCCATATGTAGCAGAAGATGGCCTAATTGGCCATCAGTGGGAAGAGAGCCCCCTTGGTCATGTAAACTTTATATGCCCCAGTATAGGGGAACGCCAGGGCCAAGATGTGGGAGTGGTTGGGTAGGGGAGCAGGGCGGGGGGATGAGGGAGGGTTTAGGGGACTTTCAGGATAACATTTGAAATGTAAATGAAGAAAATATCTAATAAAAATTGAAAAAAAAAAAAAAAGAAATACAATTGTGGCCCGGCCATAGTGGCGCACGCCTTTTATCCCGGCACTCGGGAGGCAGAAGCAGGCGGATCTCTGAGTTCGAGGCCAGCCTGGTCTACAGAGTGAGTTCCA